>JARYHS010008075.1:106252630-106432143 GCA_031002005.1 Vandiemenella viatica | reverse complement strand
GCAAACAGAAAAAAACTCCAATATTTTAAGCATATTTATATAAGGTACATTATGAGAATTGAAGTGGGAGATAATTTGTAGCCAACTTTGGTCAGCTGATGTTTTATTCAAACTCCACTCGGCTAGTATTTCTGATGTCACATATTGTTTGACATTGTAGCAGAATGACCAAATATGGGTCATTCCGTACATTTTTATATATAATATTTTGTACATTCGTACGTATAAAAATAGAAAGGAAAGATCGGAGAGGCTTGTCAGTGTTTGTGGGACCTCCCAGGTAGCAGCGCCAGTCCGTCCCGCCAGACAGGCGGTGAGCGAACAATGCAGCCACCCTTCCTAACGGATTTGGTCAAGCATATGATCCCTTAGCTCCGGGAAACTGCACACTGGGGTGAATGCTCGTATCCCATCCCAGGTCCCCGAGCGGGCAGTTTTGGAGGTCACAGTTGACGAATAAGTCCGAGGCTATGCCGAGTTCGCACGAATTTCGAAAGACAATGTTCCCCTATCGTCACAGCCAGTAGGAGGAGCAAACAAAACAGCAGAACCAATCATCGACAGACTATCCTCTGCATTTTGTAATGCCAGGGAATTTTTGTTCTATATGAACCACGAGCGACGGGAGGAGGCTTTTCCTACGGACGCTGGAGGGGACTTGACGCCGAGTCTTCAGACTGGAAGGAGTGCATCTTCCGAAGTTGGAGATCACTCCGTCTTGGCATCGAACCTGAGGGTCGATAAGCGTGTCTTGTACAGTGAGGTCGCTGTGCACTCATTCAGTACGCTGACTGAAGGACGTGGTGCATTGTCCGCTATAGCCAAGGGGCTATAGTAATTCCGCCGTCGCGGGAAATACATCGCCGTGACGGTAATATTTCTACAGTGCAGTGTGGTACTTTCATTCGGTCATTGGGTACAGTCCTGTAACGACCTCTGAATGATTAGAAGTTCTCGCACCCCTAAATATCGAGCAAGCTGGGGCAGACTTTCTTAAAGCCACACTTGGTGGATAATTTAAATTATCTTGGCGCCCGGCATTTGAGATCGGATACAATTAATGTCAATACTGTATTTTACTTACGGTCCCCGATCATTGTGATGGGAACTTTCATTTAAAAACCAAGTGTGAAGCTTTCTTGTTCGCTTCTTAATGTTGGGAATTTTGCTTCACTATCAATTAAAAATGTGGTGGTGTTGTAATGATTTATTTGTTTATTAATATGTTGGCAATTGTAAGAAGAGGCTTTTCTTAGTTCCTTTTGTTAATATTTCAATGTGTTCATGTTAAAGATAAATAAGCCTCACCTGTACGCCATTATAAATACCCAATAAATTAGCAGCCTAGGGTTTCTTTGAATTATAAAAAGAAGTAAAAGGTTTTCACCCTTACCTCCCTCCCGGCACCTACCACTACAACATACACGTATTCGACGTACAAAGCAGTTTCATCAATTACAACAGATGGGTTTATTTTCTAAACGAAAGCTACCGAGTTTTGTATCTCTTACCAGCTAGGTTTCTCTTTCAGTGTTACCCACCCAAACTGTTTCAAATGCTCAAGGGACGCTGTCCATTGTTCTAAATACTGAACAGCAACTTGGTAGAAAGTATAAACATACTGTCGAAATTTTGCCACTTCCGAAGTAAGGCCCTCTATCTCCAAATTTGTAAGAATGGTCCTAACAACTGATGTAAGAAAATAGTCGTTCCCCTTTGAAGCCAAGTTGGACTTTAAATCACAAAGTACATGAATTATTTCAAATACTGTCACTGTTTCACCTTCTATTTTTTGTATAGCAGAATGAAAAGTTGAAGCCTGGTTGTGAATAAAATAGAGCCAAGCCTCTGACAAAGGGTTTTAAGGGTGAAAACATACGGAGAAGACGTTCGACAGCAGGAAGTAGGGCCAGTCACCTTGTTTTACTGTATCCTAATACCTGTCTGTACTCCTGTTCCACAAATTCGCAGAACTCTTTAAGACTTTCAACCCTAACTGTGTACAAATAGAAATATGAATATGTTTTAGAGACAATTTCTTCTGTATCAATTGGGAGAATATCAGCAGCCGTCTGAATAGTACAGGTATTGTGGATGATATGAACATTACAACTTACTCCTACTAAATCGTGTCCTATGTTATATTTTAATTTTGTGAAGACGTTGTTCGCACCCATTCTCGCCACACCACCAAAATTACAATTTGTGTTATCAGCACACAGAGCAACTACTTTCTCCTTTATCGGAATATCATCCAAACAATCTATTAAAAACGCAGAGATAGTTTGCGCTGTTTCTTCAGGCAGTGAATTAAGTTCTAACAATTTAACACTAATTCCCTCAGCAGGAAGAAAATACCTCACCAGTTTAGGAAATATTTTAAGATCCTTGTGATTTGAGGCATCTGTCATTACTGAAACGAAATTAACTTGTTGTAAGTCAGAGAGTAACTGGGAAATTGCAAATGGACTTAATACATTTAGTATAATTGTCTCCGCTTTCGTACGACCGCATGAGAATTTAGGTTCAAAAACACACTGTACAAGTTTGGAAGTGCAATCTAATAACCTAAAAGACTGATTATGCCGCACTGTGTGATAAACAAAAGCTCATTTCTTTTTCAACAAAAGATTCACTTTTAAAAAAATGAAGTAACACTGGAACTGGATGCACTCACAAGCACTGCATTTCTATGTTTTTCACTAGCTAAATGATGCGTAATATCAGACCGTCCCCCATGACTTATGCTAAATGAAGAACAACATGCATTGCATCGAATATCCGAATCATTGATGGTTTTCTTAATAAATGGATATTCTTTTTCAAGTTTAGAATTAAATACACACTTTCGTTTCGGTGGAGACATTATTTTCTTCTCACGCTGTTATTAAATCAAACAAACTTAACACAGGCAAAAAACATGTTTACTGCACGTCTTACCATCAATAAAAAAAAGGGTTCGACTAAGTGCTAATGTAACGTCTTCAACTTTAAAAGCACGTGCAACATAATATAACAAGTAGCCGACAATATCATTGCAAGACAGGAGGAGGATGAGGAGGGTCATGGGAGTGCACAGGGCATATACTGGGGACGAGGCATGGAAAGATATTGCAATAGGTGTAAAAAGTAGTGCACGGAAGGGAAAAGATGACCATGACCACAAGTTGGCACTCGATTTAAGGCACAAGGGTGTGGAAAGATTCTCTTTTTTAGGTAAGGGTGTCAGGGATTGGAATGAGTTACCAAAAGAAATGATGAATAATTTACGAAAACTTTGAAAGAATTTAAAGATAAAATTTGTAGAGGCAAATGTAGGTGCAGGATAGGGGGAAGATGGGTGTGTAGGGAAATTGCCAACGGAGCCTGTGCTCCATTGCAATTAAATAATAATAATAATATTGAATAGGAGTGGCGGTAAATGTTAAAATATACGCCAGAAGCAACAATGGGTAGAAGTGATGAAATGAATTAATGCATTCGCAAAAGAACAGAAAAAAAGGAAAATATTTAAAAGGAATTAATACTTGTGACATAAATAATCCTGAGGACGCAGAAAATAGTCAAGAATGTAAAACGAGGAGGGGGGGGGGTAATGCCAGGCCTTGAAAATCGGGACATTTTGCGTCCCGATTTGGATTTAAAAAAATCTGGGACAAAAGCTGAAAAACAAGGTATGTCCCGGCTAAATCGGGACGTCTGGTCACCTTAACATACACAATATATGTTAAACTTCACCAACGCTTATACTCCTACCCTAGCGTAAAGTAACTGGAGATAGCATTCATTCCACATGGTACCAAAATGAAAGAGAACTTTCCCAGTAATTACCAACGTCAAGTGAGTGAAATATGGACAGACGGTTACAGGTAGAATTCCTTTGTCAATAGTTTGTTGCACGTAAGTGCAATCTTGCCTCATGATCTCTGCAGTTCGCTGTAAAAGACGTTCCATCGCACTGAGCTCATGAAAGCTCTGAATGGATCTGCCTTCTTGTATGGAATGTTCAATTAAACTAGTTGCTGAGGCAATTGCGTTTAATGAAGCAGAATACACGAAGGCAAAGAAAACTGAAATTGTTTGTGTATGACAGTGCGGTCTCTGTGGTTAAGGCGTCTGATTGGAGAGCGAAAGGTCGTTGTTACAATTCCGTTATTATCTGGGATTTTTAAAACCTATTAACCCGACGACTATCATCTATGGCACAGCTCTCTGTGTAATTTGAAATAGTCCACAACATTCCACGTTAAACTGTATACCGGGTTACATTAGCCTAGGCGGCTCTGATGGGTAACCCTTTCACCATGTCATTATGACCACAGGAGGTTATTACTATTTATCGCCTATGAAATCGCAAAACCCGAGAATGAGGTAACGCCTGTATCTAAGAAAAAATGAAATCCGGCGTATGGTTGAATAAAATTTATTTAGTTCTATACCATATCAACTGAAATATGGATCGAAGAGAAAATAAATCGATGTAAGAATTGTTTCAAACAACCAATGAGCCATGCGAAGTAAAGTGTACTTACTTTTATTAAAAGGCACAAATTTTTTAAAAAATGTTATAAATATAAATAAAAAATGCACAACCAAGAACAACCTCATCAATCTTGACAGTCCGGAGGACGTGGGTTCAAATACCGTCTGGCTATCCAGATTTCCAGAAATCCCCGTTGGCGAACCGAGTATGGTTCCTTCAGATGGCCATAGACTAATTCCTTTCTGTTCCTTGATCTCACAAGACTAAGGCCTGTAACGATCTCGACGTTAGCTAGACATAAAGCATTAAGTGGTGAAAAACACCGGAATAGCCTATTGGACCGGTTTCCGGAAAATTAGTCGCCATCCTGGACCGAATGACGTCACAAAAAAATCACCAATGAACCACTTAAACACCGGCCTTACCATTCCAGCCGCCCTCACACCAGACAACGCCCTTCTTAACTCTTCTTAAGACAACTGGCACGCATCATTTGCAAATGTTCGTGTTCAGTGCCGCTCGCCATTTTTATTTTATTTATGAATCGTGCACCTCCACCTATGCTTCCCTGTTGTCAAGACTCGATGAAGAAAATTCCACTATTGCATCAGAAATCAGTTAACACCGCGTCGACCGCCGGATACCATCATGACGCTGCAACGACCTGAGCCAACGGAGATAAAGCGGTCGTCATATAAGCTAGTCCTTAAATTAAAGCGGCCTAACCAGTGAAAAGAATCCACCGGTAACTCAAATAATATAATTTTGACAGCAAGTAGGTGGACCAGGATGGAGCTGGGATTTATACCGTTACGTGACGTCACTGGGATGGTGGTGGTGGCGGGACTCATCCTCCCCTCCAATCCCTACCCTCCGGTTGTGAGCGACCATTTGCAGCCAAGATAGTATGACTAGAAATCGCCACATGACGAGTAACCAGAATCTGCACAGCGCCGGCCAAAGAGAGGCCAGAGACATTCCACTTCGCCACGAGAGGGAGAGAGCTAGTTCCTCTATCCTTGTCTTGCGGAGGAAACCCACGCCTGAGGCTAAGGCCATTTCTGTTCTGCAAGGCGGGTCTGTGTCAACACGCTCAGGAATCTCAGTTCGAGGCATCGCCGCAGGCTTACAGCTATTTCGAGCTGTTCCGCTCCTCAGTAATTAGGGCGTGTCACAGAGCAGCCTCAATCTAAGTATTTCTGACACGACACCCCCGCTAGCGAACAACGGATTCCATTAGGTGATATTCCGAGTGTGGAAATGCGTGAGTCATGTTGTACACTGCTTGCTGGTATAAATTAGAGATTCCTCAACATTCATTATTCCCAACCTTTAATTTTCATACTAACATTTTGTCATGTGTTATTGATATATCGAACTATTATAATTCATTAATTGTTTAATTACCATAAAATTAACTTCTGAAATTATTTTTTCGTATTTTTTGGATAAAACTTATCGTTTCATTCTGCAAATAGTATTTTTAGCTCAAATAACAAGTCCATATTTGAAACCCGCCCCCCTTCTACCTTATATCTCATACACCTCTGCGACTGTTCTTTATGCATTTTGTAAGATCATTTTTTCCTTACTGAGAGAGTATATAACCTGTTTGATTGATTGTAATTGAATTAAAAGTAAGATACTGTCGTTAAAAAGCGTAACTTTTTTGTTATAATGTGATAATGGCATTACCATAGATACTATGCACTTCATATGGTCAAAATTAACAATGGGTGGGGATTTGAATGTGGGAGCGGGCGCTTGTTACTGTTGATTATCTTCCAAGGATTTTGTCATGTGTTGTTGATATATCAAACTATTATAATTCATTAATTGTTTTGTTAGCATAAATTAACTTCTAAAAGTAACTTTTTAGCAGACTATTATCACTTTTGATCAATAACACTGGGCTGATATCCTCTGATTGGTCAGGCAAAGTTATTCTTGAGACTGCCCTATAAGTCCAACATGAACATACAAAACAACAATATGATATATTTATTTTGTAATGTGTGGTAGATGAAATGAATCAAATATGAATTAAATACAATATGTTTTTATTTATTCTTCTCACATACAAGTAGTACCATCAACACCAAAATTTTTAATTACTTTATTATTAACCTCATCAGATATCACAAGCAATAAGTTCTTTTCTTAAAAGCGTGTAGTCGAATGATGAACTGGGTATCCATTGAGCTGCACGAACATTATTAATATGCTTATTAATCAGTTTTTGCATTGTAGCCATATGATAGTCACGTAGCACTTTGTTAACTAAAATGTCCACAGACTGTTTATCATCTCGAAACTTGGCAGCTCCAGTTCTTCTTGACGGTCAAGACGCCGGTCACTGCGGGCTGCACACTGATGAGTTTCCTCCAAGATGAATCGCTTAAGAAGACACTTCTGGTAGGATCAGTATTCGGGAGGACATGGGGTCGAATGCTCATCCGGCCATCCCGATATCTGTTTTCCATAGTTTGCTGAAATCACTAAAGTCGAATGGAGGGAAAGAGACCTTTAGAAGTCCATGGCCTAATACCTTACCGTTCCTTCCCCCACATCCTTTCTCATCTCTAATGAGGATGATATCGACGGGGCACAAAGCCCAGAAAAAAAGCCTCATATGCTGGAAATTCTAGAATTTTGGATGGTCGTTGAAATTTCTCATGTGTAACGATAGCAATATGCCAGTAATAATACACGGTAGACGGAGAAATTAACGATAGGCGCGACAACCACCTAAATTAAAAAAAAAAATCATTCACAGACAAAGGTATGGAAAAACAACCACTTTTCGAGTTCTGGAAAATGATGCATGCTTTAACTTTATGAAGTTTCTAGACGAGAAAGAGCTCAACAGCAAATCGGTAGATAATATATTCTCACATTTGGAGCAGAAACAGCACTAGCAGACCACGAAAAATTGTTCTCATTGGGCACAAACCATGCGACATTGACTCATTTGACATAGACTGCGTCGTTTCTCTCAAGTTATCCTGAGTCAGCGAATAGTGTATGGTCAAAACAGCGTGATACAGGCCTTAAAATCGGGTAAAAGTGTATAGCAAGCATAAGAACCCACTTGAAAATAATTGTAATATGATTAACAAAGCCTTTCCCACACCAGCTCCAAGGCTAGAAAAATTGGTTTCCAGTTTGACCATAGCAAGATTTATGGAATGGAACGAGGGGAGAAAAAATTCATATAAGCATCAGTACGACACCTTATTTCTCCAATCTTATTTCTGCTGTCATTGGTATGACATATTTCATCGCACTCGTAATTTTTGCCAAGAAGCTGAAATCTATATCGTCTATCTACTGAGACCAATCTATGTAACAGTTCTGTTATGCTTTCCTAAGAACTGTGGCAAACAATCTCAAATTGAGAGCCCTTAGCTGTACTTTGTCTAACAATTCAGTCAATCCCTTGTGACACATCGGTGATTCACTAGAAACAGAGAGATATACGTTGTGGCATATAATTATCCACCTTTTACTTTCCTTTTAAGTGTATTTTGCAGCACAGCAAGTATGTTCCAGGAATGAAACACCGTCTGTTAATCTTACTAATTTCACCGCTTTGGAATCGGTCCTTTGCAGAGTACACCAGTCCTATTGGAAAAAAATCAAGTCACTCTCAGGCAGTGCTAAGTACAGAACATGCTGATTCGTTCTAGAATGCCTGAGACTCGCCTGTGACCAAGGTGGAGAAATATAAAATTTACCCACTCCCTTATGCAAGAAATCTAGTGCCAGCTCCTACTGATAGTCATCGTTACTCTCTTACGCACCAGTCATAATTCTTTCACCAAAATCCATCCTTAGCCTTACCGCCAACATTCGAAATATAAACCCCATCCCCCAGCACTTTCTCAAACGTCCTTCTGTTTTCCTATGATCCCAATCCTACCCACTGTTTTAAATCAATTACTGACAGGGTTACCTTTTGTTCGTGCGTTAAAGTAAACCAAAAATTCAAAATTCGCACAGTCTTCTCCTAATAAGTAACAGGGGTCCCAGGCAACAAAATATAGTTTCATGGTCATCAAACAGACATCATAACCCACATTTTCATTGAAGATCTCCATACATTGACAAGTATCCAAAATGTCACCAAAGATGTAGACACTAGTTTTATTACGTCGAAGATAGCGCCCACACTTGAGCTGTTGTAAATTGTTAGGTCATTTGTATATGAAAGTGGGTGTTTCGAGATTTTATCCACTCAGTCTAGTGGCAGATTGTGGTCATGGTCAACTTAGGCTCCATACACCACTCAGAAGTGTTCCACCAATATCCATTCTAAAATCATTATACGCCATATACAGTCCCCCAACACTCTTCCTATCTTCCAGTGACATCCAGCCCAGCTCCTTTATTATGCCACTTGTTGAATGATTTCCATTAATAAATCTTGCTGTCCTTCTTTGCACCCTGCAAAAAATGTGGACTCCTTACTACACCACTATATGCAAGCAATGGTCTGACTGTGGGTTTGTGTCCAAGTCCTTCGCTTCTCTGGTACATCCCCTCAGCACTCTCTCCATTAAGTGATTTTTATCCCAAAGTGCATATAGTGAAAAACGTGAGAAACACAGTTCGTATGCCAATACTAACGGCAGTAAACTGTAAACAGCACAGTAAAATGGGAGAGTGCCTAAGCCCTGAAACAATGGTTAGAAACTCACATTGATGGTGAGTATAATTGCATAACCATATATTTTAGACTCAAATCCACAGAGAAATCACACGCACACATTTCCACGTCTACAGCGATCTCGACACAACAACCAGCACCAAGATAGAACTCCCACAGAGGAAGAAGACACACACACACACACATTAGTGGAGGAAATTAACAGCACATCCTACATCCAGACAAACGAGTTAAAGGAAGGTCTGACCATATTTACGCATACATACCCAGAGAGACACGTGCACACACACACGTACATCCAAACAGCGAGTTCGACATAAACAACAGTAAGCATCATAGAAACGATGAAGTGGGACAGAATTATCGTTACCACTGATTAACTGGACAGAACTCTCGTTACAAAAATCATCAGACAGACGAGTTAAAGTCAGATATTGCCATACTTACGCTTACATGCACAAAGAGAGACGCAAATACACATGTCCATGTCTACAGCGAGTTCAGCACAACTACCGGCACCAATCATGGAAACGAAAAAGTGGTGCAGTACTCTCTTGCCTCATGACTGACTGAAAAACAGAGCTCTCCTTACTTATTATCTGCCTGACGAGATAGAGGGCGTGCAAAGATGGCATGTTTTCACTAAACACCTCAGTGTTTATGTTCCATCAACACATAGATCACCACCACGTCGCTCCCACACCGCAACCCTTTCTGCCATTCGTTAAAAGTGCCGCAGGTACAATGAGTTGCAAGACACTTGACTATCAGCAGATACCAGAACCCCTCATATTCATACTATGCCTCACCCCCAAATCCATACGTCTCCACACACAAGCACAAAGGAACTTGAGTGGAGGAACAGTTAATGATACATCCAGACAGACGAGTATCACCATATTTACGCATACAGATACAGTGAGAGACGCACACACACGCACATTTCCATGCCTACAGTGAGCTCGACACAACAACCAGCCCATTTATGGCAAGAAAAAGTGGGGCAGTTCCCCCATGACTCATAACTGACCAAAAAATCATCAGTAACATGTATTCCAGGTCCCAAACTATTCACATCAACATCGTCTAATTTATCTACAGACCTCTCTGCCATCCAGTATCATGTGTCCTAGGTAAAAAAGTGTTCACATCAGCACTTCACGTCTATCCCGCACCTAAGCCTAATCTGCCATACAGTAACATGTGCCCCAGGTACCATGAGAAGAAGAAGACACTTGACTATCAGCAGATACCAGAACCCCATATACTCATATTAGGTCTCTCCCATAAATCCATACGTCTCCACACACAAGCACAAAAAAACATAAATGGAGGAACAACAAATCCTACGTCTAGACAGATGTGTTTCAGGAAGGTATCACCATATTTACGCATACAGACACAGAGAGATAGACGCAACAACATGCACATTTCCGGCGAGCTAGACACAACAACCAGTCCAATGACAAGAAAGTGCGGCAGAACCCCCCCATGGCTCATGACTGACCAAAAAAATCATCAGTAACATATGTTACAGGTACCAAACTCTTCACATCAACATCGTCTCATTTATCTTACTCTACAGACCCCTCTGCCATCCAGCATCATGTGTCCTAGGTACAAAACTTTTCACATCAGCACCACCACGTCTATCCCACACCTGATCTTTTCTTGCCATACACTAACATGTGCCCCAGGTACCATGAGTAGCAGTAGACACTTGGTCATCAGACAGATATCATAACTCCTATGTTCAAACTAGGTCTCACCCACAAATCCATACGTCACCACACACAAGCACACACAAACATAAGTGTAGGATCAGCACATCATACATCCTGACAATCGAATTAAAGGAAGGTATCACTATATTTAGGCATACATACACAGAAAGACGCACACACGCGTGCTTTTCAATGCCTACAGCTGGCTCGACACAACAACTAGCCCCAATCATGGCAACGAAAAATTGGGACAAATGCCCCATGACTGACCAAAAATCATTAGACAGACATGTAGGAGTGTATGCAAAGGATGACATGTTTTAGTTATACCATATGGATTATTCATCGCACCCAATCGATTACATGTATCATCAAAACATAGGTAGCCAGTCATTGTGAAATCTCAAAGTCGAGTATAATCCTATCGTGATAGACACACAATAACACAGAAAGACACACATACACACACACTCACATGTCCATGCATATATACAGTTCCATACATCACTACACACATACACATAACTCGAGGAAAGGGACAGAACAACCTAGGTCCAGACTGAATAGTTACAGGATGTGTGAAATGTGACATGTCTTTGCAACACACCTCAATGCTCATCACACCCAACTGATTACATCTACCATCAACACATAGGTGGTCACTGATGATGAAATCTCGGGATCGAGTAGACTCCTATCACCATAATTAGACACACAACCATATAGGAAGACACACAAGCACACACACACATGTCGATGTATCAATAACAATTCCACACGTCGCAACATACATACAAGTAGCTGGAGGAAATGGACTGCTTACCCTACGTCCAGACTGAGCAGTTACAGGATGGGCATTGGACAGCATGTCCTTACCATACACTTAAGTGCTCATCACACCCAACTGATTTCATGTGCCATCAGTATTAATGGTCATTGGAACTGAATTCTTGTGCTCTTTTTGGTCAAAGTCATTTGTTAATAGCAGCTTCTGCAAGAAAAATTTATGTCAACCTGCCCAGGGAGGCAAGGCGAGGTGGCCCCCTCCTCACAGCGGACGCTTATATTGTGTTTCTAGGTCGGTATACCGGCGCATATAACCGCTTTCGACCGCAATTAAATTCCGGTCATCGGTGCGGTCCTAAAAATGCGGTTACCGGTAATAGGTCCCGGTCGGAAAAATCCGGTAATCAATTGCGGTACGCGTTTTTTAGGCCGGCGTATTTCTTTATGCAAATGGGAGGACGCCCCCTCGTCCAGCCTCCCTGGGCAGGTTGACACAAATTTTTCTTTCAGAAGCTGCTATTAAAAAATGACTTTGACCAAACAGGTTAATGATATAGTAATTAAAAATTTTGGTGTTGATGTTACTACTTGTATGTGAGAAGAATAAATAAAAACATATTGTATTCATTTTAGTTTTATTTCATCCACCACACATTACGAAATAAATATATCATATTGTTGTTTTGTATGTTCATGTTGGCCTTAAAGGGTAGTCTCAAAAATAACTTTGCCTAACCAAACAGAGGATGTCAGCTCAGCGTTATTGATCAAAAGTGATGATAGTCTGCTAAAAAGTTACTTTTAGAAGTTAATTTATGCTAACTAAACAATTAATGAATTATAATAGTTCGATAAATCAACAAAACATGACAAAATTCTAGGAAGATAATCAACATCAAACAACCGCTCCCACATTCAAATTCCCACCCATTGTTAATTTTGACTATATTTAATTTAATTTAATTGCAATGGAGCACACGCTCCGGTGGAAATTTCCCTACACACCCAACTTCCCCCTATCCTACACTCACCTACATTTGCCCTCTATAGGTTATTCATCATTCCCCTTGGTAACTCATTCCAATCCCTGACACCCTTATCTAAAAAAGAAAATCTGCCCTTCCATGCACTACTTTTCATACCTATTGCAATATCTTTCCATGCCTCATCGCCATTATACGCACTGTACACTCCCATCACCCTCCTCATTCTCCTCCTGTCTTGCAATGAATCCAATTCCAGCTCCTTTATCATATCTGTCACTGATTGCATTCTGCGATAATTTCCAGAAACAAATCTAGCAGCCCTTCTTTGCACCTTCTCCAACTCCTGTATTTGATACTCAAAATGTGGGTCCCATACTACACTACCATATTCGAGCAATGGTCTGACCAAAGTTTTGTAACCCAATTCCTTTACTTCTCTCGTGCATCCCCTCATCACTCTCTCCAACAAGTGCAGGATTTTGAAACCTTTTCCTACCACCTGTCCAATGTGTCCTGCCCAGTTAAGCTTGTTATCAAATGTAATGCCAAGATATTTACATTTCAAGTCTTCAGCAAGCAATTCTTTCCCCACCTTATATTCATAATTAACCTTTGGTTTTTTATTTGTGTATCTAATTAGCTGACTCTTCTTTGCATTTATCTTCATCCCATGTTTACCAACCCAACTACATATCCTGTCCAGATCACCCTGCAACTGTTTACAGTCCTCTATCGTTTTGATCCTTTTATACAGCATTATGTCATCTGAAAACAATCTAATTTCAGATAGTAAACAATCAACACAATTATTCATTAGAGTAATGAATAGCAATGGTCCAAATACGCTACCCTGCGGCATTCCCATTTTTACTTCCACTTCCTTTGATACCGCATTTCCCATCCTAACTTTCTGTTTTCTACCTTTTAAAAATTCCTCTACCCAGCAAATCATATTCTCATCCACTCCAATAGTTTTTACCTTATTTAGTACCATTTTGTGGCTTACTCTGTCAAACACCTTTGAAAGATCTAGTGCTACACTATCAATTTGGCCTACCTTGTCCATTTCATCTGAAATATCGTGCATATATCCCACCAACTGAGATTCGCATGAATCTCCTTGCCTGAACCCATGTTGCCTACTTGAAAACCACTAACGTTCCTCACATACATTTCTGATGTGGTTGCATATCAATTTTTCCATTAATTTACCTACCACTGAAGTCAAACTGATTGGCCTGTAATTTTCGACTGTGTTTCTCACCTCTCCTTTCTGTACCGGCACTACTATCGCACTTTTACAGTCTTGTGGTAAGCAGCATGTATCCAGACTCAATTTAAATAATATTTCAAGATAAGGTACAATGTCACATCCGGCTATCTTTAAGATATCTGTAGTAATATTATCTGCACCAGCCCCTGTTTTTTCAGCTTGCTTATTTCCTTCATGATTTCTTCAATTTTTTAGTATCTTCATTTCTAATTGTTAAGCTCGTTCTCCGAATTAGACCTTCCCGTTTCTAATTCACTGTCCCTAATGCTCTCACTAAACCCGTTACTTAAAATCTCTGCTTCTTTCAAATCCTCAGTAACTACTTCTCCATCCTTATCTGTGAGCATCTCTATACCCTCCCTTCCCCTCAGTTTCCTAATATAGCCATACAAATTTCTAGATGCATCAGTCAGTGGTCCTCCTGCACCGCATAGTATCTATTGTAATGCCATTATCATATTATAACAAAAAATTTCGCTTTTGAAACGAGTGTATCCTACTTTTAACTCAATTATAATCAATCAAACAGGTTATATACACTCTCTCAGTAAGGAAAAAATGATCTTACAAAATGTATAAAGAACAGTCGCAGAGGTGTATGAGATATAAGGTAGAAGGGGGGCGGGTTTCAAATAAGGACTTGTTATTTGAGCTAAAAATACTATTTGCAGGATGAAACGATAAGTTTTTTCCAAAAAAATAAGAAAAAATAATTTCAGAAGTTAATTTTATGGTAATTAAACAGTTAATGAATTATAATAGTTCGATATATCAATAACACATGACAAAATGTTAGAATGAAAATTACAGGTTTGGAATAATGAATGTTGAGGGATCTCTAATTTATACCAGCAAGCAGTGTACAACATGACACACGCATTTCCACACTCGGAATAGCACCTAATGGAATCCGTTGTTCGCCAACGGAGGTGTCGTGTCAGAAATACTTAGATTGAGGTTGCATTGTCAGGCGCCCTAATTACTGAGTATCGGAACAGCTCGAAATCGCTGTATGCCATCGGCGATGCGCCGGATCTGAAGTTCCTGAGCGTGTTGACGCAGGCCCGCATTGGAGAACAGAAATAGCCCTAGCTCCAAGCGTGGGTTTCTCCCCGCAAGACAAGGATAGAGGAACTAGCTCTCTCCCTCTCTTGGTGAAGTGGAATGTCTCTAGTCTCTGTTTGGCCGGCGCAGATTCAGGTTATTCGTCATGTGGCGCTTTCTAGTCATACTAGCTTGGCTGCCATTGGTCCACCGCATCCGGAGGGTAGGGAAGGAAGAGGATGGTGGTGCCCCCCACCTCCACCAGCCCAGTGAAGTCACGTAACCGTATAAATCCCAGCTGCATCATCCCGCACCTGCTGCACCATTCAGTAATTATAGTCTGAAACCATTTTTGAAGGAGGTACTTACGAGAATACTGGTACGCCGCCACTATCGAAAAATCGCATTGAAAAGGTATTTCACAAATTAAAGAGGTGATATTTGCTGATCACATACTGATGATGCGCATTTGTATAAGATTCAAACGAAAAGGATACAAATGGATGCGCGCAAGTCCTTAGTGAATCCTTCGACATCGAATAGTGTGACAAAACCATTTGATATCTGTTCCAGTGTCCCACTGTTCTTCTTAACCCTACCACTGGGGAATATCGCGGCCATGAGATGCTGGAGATACTTTTAAAACTAGGCTTTCACTATCAACTTTTTTAGATCCTAGTAAGCTTTTAATTACATTTTGTCTACTTAACGCGGTAATTCAGACGGCTCTGTGTCCGAACATGTTCAGGATAGGGGGTAGATGGGTGTGTAGGGAAATCGCCACCGGAGCCTGTGCTCCATTGCAATTAAATTAAATTAAATAACTTTAGTCATTTTCATACATTTTGTTAAAATTCAAAATTTCCGTTACTGCGAAATTTCAAATAGTGTGAAATAAAGAACTTATAAAAAGTGGTTGTTGTTTGTACTAATGGTTTTTATTTCTTATTTGTTTATAATTATGTTTTTGTGGTGGTCAAATTTGATTTTTGGTTACTGTCTTCCCATATCAAACCAACAAGAAATTTAGAATTTTTTGTCGAAAGTCACAAAAACAGTAGAAAAAATAATTGTTAAAAAGAAAACATAATAAACACCGCCTTCAAAAAAAGCACACTAAAAATTTTAAAATAACTTTAAACCTTGCTTAGAAGAAAGTTAATTTAAATGGACAACATTTTACATTACTGCTATTGAAATTTTTATATTAATTAGTTATTTTTGGAATCTGCGCCAACTGTCACATCGCGAAGATCGAATTGCTGAGTTTATTTGATGTTCAAGGCGAAACGGGGAGTACGAACGAAAATTCCGAATATTTTACAGCATGTATTGAGGCAGATATTGTTATTGCGGGAGACCGTTTAAGGAAACAAATTAGATAGTATTTCGATCTGTGGCTCAGCCTCGTTGGTTGTCCAGGCATATCTCTGTCGCTACAGTGTCAGTTGGTAGCTTGCATCAAGCAGTAAACGGTTTACAGTTCATATAACATCGGCGTATTCTCTGTATGTTTCAGTTTTGTTGAAACATGTTTCTAGCATTAACTATAGGTAAGTAGTAACATCATTTTATATGTATTATTGTTATTCATTACTTATTTATCATTTTATTTTATTTATTTTATCGTTTGGCCCGCTAAGGAGCGCGTGGAACAATGAACTTGCATTGTCCTTCTTATTCTTCTTGCTGTTCTTCTTATCTTCCCAATATCTCCTCATCATTTCGCTGTGGGCTTGACGTCTCTCTTGTGTCAATGCATTTCTGAGTTTCAAATTTTTAGCTGTTGTAATCTGAGGGGCAAATTTATACGACGTGAGTAATTGTCTATATATACTGTGTGAACATGCCAGTGGCTCTAGGTTAACTTCTGCAAGGTTCTTCTGGGCTTCTATAAATTA
The DNA here is from genome assembly GCA_031002005.1 of Vandiemenella viatica. Lineage (NCBI taxonomy): Eukaryota > Metazoa > Arthropoda > Insecta > Orthoptera > Morabidae > Vandiemenella > Vandiemenella viatica. The sequence goes on along the minus strand of JARYHS010008075.1, from coordinate 106,415,277 downwards.
GCGTGCTTTGGTAAATAGGGGTCCGCTGACGATATGGAAAATTTTCTTTGTCGGTAGAATTTCATGCGTCTTTTTCGTGCAAGTGAGTTGAATCGTTCGGTCAGTGTAAACAGTTCTACTGAGCTTTTGCGCATCCAGATGCCATCTTGGATCTTGGGGTCGAGTATTTTTCTTAGTATCTGTCTTTATATTTTTTCGATTCCTTTGACATTTACCGTTAGTGATGAAGTCTTCGTCGTGTACAGTACTCCTGGAAGAACGACGGTGTCGTAGTGATTGAGTTTGGCTTTGGTGGAAAGTGATTTCTTATTGTAAGTATTCGGAGTAATAGCATATGATTTTCGCAGTTTTTCAGCACGGGTTTTGTGGGCTTCTTGATCAGTACCAGTATTACCAATAATTTCTCCTAAGTGCTTAAAGTTTTTAACTTGTTTGATAGTGCCATATTTAGTTACTAGTGGCTTCAGGTTTGTGCTTTTTTGAGTATATATGTATATTGTGTTTTCTCATAAGAGATTTGGAGGCCGGTTTTGATAGCTATTTAATGAAGCTTCTCAACAGCATGTTTGGCATCCTCAACAGTTCGTGTAGTTACTGTTAGATCATGCGCAAAAGCAAGGCATTTTACATTTATCCTTTGTTCCCATATATATTAGAGATATTTCTTTTTTCCATATGCCAATCATCTTGTTAGTACCAGGTTGAACAGCGGTGGTTACAACCCATCCACTTGTCTTACACCAGTTTTAATTTCAAACGATTCAGAGATTTCGCACATAAATTTCATTTTTCAAGTTGTATTTGACAATGTCTGGTGAATTAAGATAGTTATTATATTATCTACTCAGTATTCACGTAGTGTATTGAACAGCGTAGTGCGCTCAATCGAATCATATGCTTTCTTAAAGTCTACAAAAGTTACCACTGTGCGGGTTGACTGACGAAGTTGGAGTATCATCTTTAGGTTCCAGATCTGTTCTATGCATGACCGGTGTGGTCGGAATCCTGTTTGGTATTCACCATTCTTATGTTCTGTCTGCTGCTCCAACTTTGACCGGAGGGCACAAGAATGTATTTTGTAGGCGACTGGCAGAAGTGAAATCCCTCGGAAATTGTTCGGATCTGTCCTGTCTCCCTTTTTATGTAGCGGGTGAATTAACGCAGTTTTCCAGTCTGCAGGTAAGACTTCAGTCTCGCATATATTTGAAATAATAGCGTGCAGCCAGTCAGTCAGTAGATCGCCCCCGATCTTGAGCATCTCACCTTTTACTCCATCTTACCGTGGTGCTTTGTTACCGAGCGTGTTGAGTTATCGATTAACGTACTGGCCTAGCATTCGGGAGGACGCCATCCAGGCATCCAGATTTTCCATGGTTTCCCCAAATCACTCCAGGCGAATACCGGGATGCTTCCTTCAAAAATACCATGGTCGGATTCCTTCCCGTTCCTTGTCCCCAGTCCTATCTCGCCTCTAATGACCTTAGCCGTCGACGAGGCGTGAAGCAATAAGTGAAAAAAAGTGCTTTGTTATTTTTCAACTGAAGTATGAAATTTCGGATCTCACCCAGTGTTGGTGGAACTGAGTCGTGGTTTGGGGAGAGTATCAGGAAATGGAGTTTCTCTGCAGGTGGTTCACAGTTGTACAGCTTCGCGAAGAACTGCTTCAGAATGTCACAATTGGCCTTTGTGTTGGTATCGAGCATACCATCAGATCGACGAAAGCAAAGACTAGGAGGCATAAAGGTAAACAGTTCTTCCCGGAAAGTTTTGAAAAAATTTCTTGTGTTGTTTCTTTTGAAGTCATTGTCGATTTCCTCTAATCTTTTGATGTGGTACATACCTTTGACTCGTCTGATTACTTTAGCTGTTCTTTTTCATGTTTCTAAAAAAAATCTACCAATTACCTGGTGTTCGATGGCTATGCCAATTCTTCCAGGGTTTGATACGTGAATCCATTGTTATTCATTATTGTTTTTATCTTTTTGTTATTCTTGCTTTGGCTGGCACCGACTTCAAAAATAACTAATTAATATAAAAATTTCAATAACAGTAATGTAAAATATTGTCCATTTAAATGTACTTTCTTCTAAGCAAGGTATAAAGTTATTTTAAAATTTTTAGTGTGATTTTTTGAAGGCGGTTTTTATTTTAAAAAAACAATTATTTTATTTTAAAATTTTTAGTGGTGTTATAGTTTGTTATGTATTCTAAATATGTCGCAGCAGTTCTCATTTTTGCGAACTTCCTGGTAGGCCAGTGTTTAAAGCACTTGCTTTCAATAAAAAAATCCGTTTTTATATATCCCAACAACAAACAGAATGGGGTGAATTGGTAGCTGTGTTAAGGAATGTCAGTTTATATTTTGGTCCAGGATATGTTTCGACCTAATCATAACATCTGTTAAAGCTGCTGATCGATAATCGAAACATGCAACATCTGGGCATTAATACATACCACATACACAAATCTGTCTCTGGAATATATCTGTTTGTTCCGGCATCATACAGAAAATATAGATTTTTAAATCGTTTTTCACAACGTGAAAGCTTGGGGTCCAAGTTGAGATCTGAGGTAAATGTTGAGATATTAGGACACATTTATGTTATGAATATTCTGCCATTACTTAAAAATAGCTTAATTGATTTTGGCGGGATTTAAAACTTTGGATATTTTTAAAGAGCAATGGATATTAAAATGGGAGGGGGTAAAGGGGAAGATAGATTGGGCTTTTTTATATCAAATGTAGACAGTGTTTTCTGATTGATTTAAAGTATACGTGCCTAAGTTTCCAGGTATATGATATAAAAACTGTAGGTAAGTATAAAAACTAATTAAGGGTGTAGAAGCGAAGAGTAGTTTGTTTTTTGTTAAGCTAGATTGTGCAGTATTTTTCTCTTTGTTTTAAAGTATACGTGTGCAAAGTTCCATCGAAATCAGATAAAAACTGTAAGGGTAGAAAGGGAGATAGTATTTGCGTTTTAGTGAAAGTAATGTGAACAGTATTTTTCTTTTTCTCTTTGCTTTAAAGTATACTGTTAAGGTCCTTCGGTGGTTTTAAATTCTGATTAGTTAATTAAAAAGTCCACCGAACAGATTATTTTTGAAGATGCTTGTTTATTTTCAATCAAAACAAGTCTGCGACATTCACAAGCATAGTTACAATCCAAAGATGCACTTCTGAGTCGTTGCAAATAAAATCTTTGTGAACTCAACTGGATGAAACTCTCTGAAACACTGAATACTCAAGTAACAAACTGAATAACGGATTGATTATGTTGTATATTGTTCTTTCTTGTATTAATTTTAATATGGGACAGGGAAATTGGGAAAGCATGTAATTGTATATGCTATACTGTAGTATTAGTGTAATATACGAAAACATAAAAAAATTTACAATGTAATGTATACGTCATGTTAACTCTGCTTAGTATTAGTATCTGCAAATACATAATGTAGAATTGTATACATAGGATGGCTGTATGGTCAGGAAACCAAAAGCCAATAAATAAAAATAAAAAAAAATAAAAATAACGGATTGAAAGTCTCTGTCCAGGCGATCTGTTTATATAGAGTCTATCGAAATTACGAGAATTCTTCAAAGGCATCCGCCCGATATTTCTCGATCATTAACAATCACTCAAACAATCTAACATATTAAAAACAATCGGAATTAATACAAAATTAATTAACAACATTAAAAATTGATCAGAAATGGTAATTATAGATACTTAAATACAAAATTATTTACAGAAATCCTTTCAAACGGTAGAAAATTGTCCTGTAACTTACAGTAATACATGGAATTACAAACTTTTAAGAAATTCTCTTGCATCATTCGGTTCTTAAACATATTAAATGGCCTTTGAATAATTTTCTTACCTAAAACAAAGTTTATATACACTGATTTACAAGAATTTACAAAATAAACATATCAAATCACTTTCAAGCAAACTTTAGCTCACTACAAATATTTCATACAGTACAATACTATTCAAAATTCAGGTATTAGGGCTGATACGCATGCGAAGTTCCACCGAAATCGGATTAAAATGTAGGTTTGTACAAAAATTAAGTGTTGTAAAAGGGGAGGTAGGGTTGTTTTTGGATTCTTTGGTCATAAACCTTCTTCGTGAAAAATTCATATAAACACATTGATGATAATTGGTCAAACGGTATCAACTGTAGCTTTTTATAAAGAACATTACAAAAATTAAGGGGATGGAAGGTGGGCGAGGGGTTGGGCTTTGGCAGATCAAATACTGAAAGGATTTTTCTCTTTATTTTAAAGTATACACGAGAAAAATTCAATCAAAATCAGATATGAAATGTAAGTTTGTATAAAATCAAAGGATGTAAAGGGGGGAGGGGTGTTTTTTTATATTTTTTTCGATCAGAAATCTTCTCCATGAAAAATTACATGTATGTGCCATTTTGATGGCAATCAGTCAAAAGGTGTAGACTGTAGCTTTATATAAAAAAAACATTGAGAAAAATTAAGAGGGTGGAAGGAGGGAGAGGGGTTGAGCTTTGGTAGACCAAATGCTGACGGGATTTTTCTTTTTTATTTTAAATTATACATGTGCAAAGTTCAATCAAAATCAGATAAAAAATGTGGGTTTGTTTAAAAATTAAGGGATGTAAAGGGCTATAAGGAGTGATTTCTCAAAGAAATTCATATAGGACCACTTTGCAGGTATACCATAGAGACTAAAAAATTTCATTTAAATCGGTTCAAAATTTTCGATGATATCGCTGAACATACATAAAATAATAATAATAATACAGACGAATTGAGAACCTCCTCCTTTTTTTGAAATCGGTTAAAAATGGAATGTATTATGAAAGCTCCTAAAATCTATCTATGTCAACACGTATGGTACAAATCACATCTTAATAATTATATCAACATCAACACATTTACATTAGAGCTTTTTGCATGTTATATTCAAAATCTGAATCCAGAAAAAAATAACTTTTTTAATATGCGCTTCAGTGTTCTGTTTAAGACTATCCGACTATCTTTTAAGAACTTTTTTTTTTTTGATAACTATTGTAATGATCCGAATGGAAAACATATGTGCGTGTTTCTTTTCTCGTCGTGAGTGTGTCGGTCCCAGGGGAGGTTCTGCTTGTGTTTGTAGGACGCCAGCCCTTGAGTGTTGCTATTAGATGTGACGGATGGCAGAAAACAGTCCCGTGAGAGGACCACAGCTCAAGAGCAGCCTGGACTGTTTCGGTAAACAAATAAAATAAAAAGTAAATCTGTATCCAAGAACGAAGGGTGAAGGGAGGCAGGGAGTAAGCCAATAGGTAAAATTTGTATTTTTAGTATGAAAAAAGGGCGGTTTTGTTGCCTGTCCTGAGCCAACCAGTGAAAAGAGCTTCCCTGCAAGACAGACATTGGCGGACGTCATCAAGAAGGGGGTGGAAAGCGACGCTTCGTCCGGCAGCACGGAAGTGAGGGGACTGGTTGGCTACCGACGGAGAGGTGTAGATCGACCGACCAGCGGACCACAGGATAGACAGCAGAGAGGCAGCCGGCCGTGATGGAGAGCTGGTCAACCCACCGACTGCACAACTTAGATTCGCCTGCACGGTAATCATCATTCAGAAAAAGGAACTTTTTCATCATCGTCGTTTCCACCCTAGTCAGCCCTGAGACAAACTCTCTTTCTCCACCGAGAAAGTTATGTACCCTTGTGTTGGAAAAAGAAAATTAATCTTTGTAAAATCTTGTCAAGTAAACAATTAAAATACATAAGTAAATCGTAAAGTCAGATTGTGAACCTTGTTTTCAATAGATCCCATCCAATCATGTAATGTGTCATTTTATTAATAATTCTAGTTGTTCAATAATTCATGTTTAAATAACAATACTTTGAGATCTGGATGTCACTTCCCTCAGAATAGGGTACACTCCAATCTCTGGCACCCACCTGATTTTTTTTATACTTAATATTATTTGGAAATTAATAACTGGTAGTGAACGGCCACAGTAAGGTCGAGAAGTCGCTTTCCTAACATAGGGAACACTTCACTATGTTTTATTTAAAACGTCCAGCAATTACATTTTTGCTATACAATTTTGTGATCTTAAAGTGTGTAACGAACGCGTCTTGTGACCGCTAGTTACATTAATAAGCTATATGTTTATTATTTAAAATGTGGAATATTTTAGTGGGTATTTGGGCGCAGTGTACAAGTGTGGATCGGCAGATCTGAGGAATGCCAGCAGGCCAGTTCCTAGAATTAGCGAGGGGAGAATAGTGTGTGCCTAATGGAGGGGAGATTTGTGCGTGCCAGGTAGACAAACAGGGTGATTGGCGAAAGGTTTTCTGTTTTGCATGTGACACGACGAACGAGGGAAGGAAGATTCGATGCCGGCCGGCCAGCACGTTCGTACGATGTGATTTCTGGACTGTCTATTCGTGAGTGGGACTGTTGCTGCTGCCTGGATCCGGACACCCGCTATTTTGTTTGAGCAGATGAGCTCAGGCAAAGGACGACATCTGAGGAACTGTGCTACACTGGTCCATAGCAGAGAAGACCGTCATCCAATGTGTGGCGGCAGACATGTACATTCGGTAATTATACATCGCCAATGAAGGACACTGTGCTAGCTAGACTTTCAAGTTCATAGCATTGCCCAGCTACGACCCTGCAGATAAGAACTCTCATAGCCCGGAGCAAACATCTCTTTCAGAAGTGAAGTCAAAATGTTGGCTTCGTTTACTGTTTAATTTTTGTGTATTTTATATAAAATACCCTGGCGCCCACAAAAGGACAACTGATTATTTTTAACTAATTTGTTATTTATGTCACGTGATTAATTGAAATAAAACCATTTGTGATTTCTCGTATAAAGTATTCACGCAAGTTCTACCTTTCATGATAATAAAATAAAATAATAAAATTAATTATAATTTTAAATCAGGTAATGAGGTCTGAACGTTACAAGTGACTGATTACATCGCCTGGCCTGAGGTCAGTCCAATTGGATTCCTCTGTATCTGAATTATTACTATATAACATGTAAAAAAAAAAGTCAGGTATAAGTAAGATATTGATAATAATAACAATGGTAATATAGTTTAAAATGTTTTACTAGTAGTATGACAGGGAAAGGGGTATGAGAACCTTATACAGCGTTCAAGGAGAGTCAGAAGGCTTTTTGCCCGTCGTCTCTTAATATTACTTGTGGTAGACGATACGATTTTAGACGTGGTTGCGTCGTTGATCTGAGGCCTAGATTGTAGTACTGTGCTCCAGGAGCTGCATCTAGGCTATTTATAAAGATTTTTGCAGGGTTCATAATGTACGTTTTAATAATTTGGAATCCAGTTTCCCTGTGAAGTTTTGAGTTTCGTACAAACCATGGTGCTTTTAAGATAGTGCGGAGAAGTTTGTTTTGTAGAGACTGTATTCTTTGTAGTTTGGATGGAGCGGCTGTGCACCATAGGGGGGTTGCGTATAACATGGAGGGTCGGATTAGTGATTTGTAGAGTAACAACCCGCTTTCGATTTTAAGCGTGCTTCTCTTATTCAGAAGAAGATAGAGTTTGGAGCTGCGATTATAGGTTTTGGATGGTAGCTCTTATTTGTTTGGAACAAAAGACAGAAATTTAATCAAAACTCATCTTTGGACAAAACCGCGGATTAGTGGCTACGTGTTCTTTATTAGAGCAATTAATGTTATTTATTTATGAAAACATACTCATAAATGTATTCAATCTTTTTAAGTATTCGACCAGTCATGGCACCTGCATTTATTAAGAATTATCTCTGACATGGATCTTGTATTCTTCCTTCCTGTTAAAGAACAAGAGTTCTAGCTAAAGTTCTGAGGTAAAATATGTTCTCTGATACATGTCAGTTGTACTGTCTCTGTCAGTCGTTGAATTTATCCCAGAATCGTAGATAGCTTAGTGATTCGTACCATAAATAGTAAAAAACTATTTATTATAAACTTGTGTTGGTAACACGCCTGGTACAATACGATAATAACTATCAGAAAAATACAACAAAGTTGATAACTGCTGCTTAAAGTAAGTTGTATTGACCCTAATTCTTTTAAAATGATTCATGTGACTTTTTTACTTCCGTAAGGAAATCTGTTACAATTTTACATTTTATAAGACAGTTTAATCTCTTCTGATGTTTCTTCTTGCGATATAGAAATCTGGAAGCCACTAACACAGCATGGCTTACACAAGAGGGATTCTGGCGGCCATCAAGTTTGTTCAGTTGGTAAGCTAACAACTATACAACTTTCCATATGCGGTTGTGTCCACAAAGGTTTTGGTGGAAAAAAATTTCTAGTCCCGGCCGGATCTCACCCTAAATAAATCAATTAAAGTACTAAAGTAGCTGAAAATGGCCGGAGGTTGCCAGGTTATGAGTTGTTGAAATATAAATCACTGAATGGCTGTTCATATAACAGCAACAGACGCTCTTTCAGACATTGGCAGTGATAAAATAAGAACGAGGTAAGAGGGAATTGAGCTGTTGGCTTGAAGTTTATCACACACGAACCCCTGGTCATATCTTTCGGAGAAAAAAATGAATATGAAAGCACTTCTTAATTTCAGTTTTACTGTAAGTTGTCAAAACGCTTAAAGGGAAAAAAAGGTGGTATAATTTGAGACCGCGTTGAATTACTTCATGATGCTTAAGTAATCACGTTGGCATTATGATATTCAAGAAAGTAAGCGGACAATTATAATTCTAGTCCAGGACACGTTGATCGCAGTGACTGTAAACTAAGAATGGTATTCGCTTGAAATTTACCACAGATGTTCCTGTGGTCATACTTTTCGAGAAAAAGTGTACATGAAAGCGAAATCACACTTACCTAAGACGTGAAGCCAAATGGAAGTTACGAATTAACGCTACAGTAAATCGCCATATCACTTCATATTGTCGCGCCAAAGATAATATGCGCACTCGGGAGGAAAGACTAGAATCACATGAAGTATAGACATCAAGAAAATAGCATTCAAGTTAGCAACGTAAATTAAAGTCCAATTAAATCAGCTTTCTTTCTGGTATACCATAGAATTCTACTAGACTTGTGATATGAACCTATGCTAATATTGTTGCATTGAAGTCAAATCTTACACAAACGTCAGGAATAAATTCGCTGTATCGTGATTTGATACGGATCGAATAAAGATCCAACTTTTAAGACGAAAGTGACGAATTTCAGAATTTATGTTCAAGTTAACTATATCGGTTTTCTGAGCTTATGTGGCACTTCCTAAAGCACATTTTACATTAAAAGATACAAAAATTCATCCTGGATGCAATCACTGTGTTGTATCGGAATTCGTCTGTTAATGTTAATCGTTATTAGATTCAGAAATTATTTCAACCAAACAACAACACACTCCAGTTTGTTGAAGGCAAAACAGCACTTTCATCTAACTACGTGCAATGTTGCTATTAGTTCACAATAATCGCAATAGTATTCAACTTAATGTCGATAAACAATAACAATATTATCACATTTCCTAGTACTTTAATGGAATTAGAACAAAAGTGAAGAAAATGTGATTGCAGTAAATTAGTTTTTATTGTGACACTAAAGATCGTATGATTGTGTTGTATGTCACTGTATGCCTCATAGTGCTTTCCGCAGAAGACAAGAAACATTGCTTCCAATATGCGTAATATTAATGCTATCATACTACTGAAACATTAATGCTTGACGCACAATAATTTTATTGATACTTCCATAAACACCGAGTTTAGTAAGTTGATTATTACCTCCTAAGGTTTTACGGCCCCCTGGATATATACAATATGAATCAGAAACCAACTAAAAAAATCTAATTTACAGCCAACTACTTGGATTAAACCACAGTCACAGAAAAATAGAGGCACGAATAATTAGTGCTCCTACATCACTTCATGGACGATTAACCAAAACAAATACAGATGGCTTCTTTCCAGCAGTGCCACAAGGCAGCTAACATTCACAGAATCGTCAGAAGCCACAGAGATTTAAAGTTGACTATTGTTAAACTAATTTATTTTAAAAAGTTCATCAATGCCATAGAAAGAAGTGATAAAGATGTGGGTCCCATTTTAAGAAGCGAGAAAATGGTTAATTTATTTAGTTGAAGGAAAGAACTGTAGAGGGAGAAGAAGATAACAATATGGGAAGCAGATAATTGAGGATGCAAGGTTTAATGGATATGTTCAGATGAAGAGATTGGCTCAAGATAGTGAGAGACTGATGACAAAATAATGATAATAAAAAAACGAATGGGAACAATCAAACAAGAAAGCTTCAAAACATAAAGATTACTGCATTCTTAATCCAGTAAATGCCTTGATTCTACAGCATATATACCAGGTGAGCCCAAATACCATTCCGAGCATAGCCGAATAAAGTTTCAGTTTAATTTTTTTTTTAAAAATAGAGTTGGTCGTTTAAATATAAAAATTTACTTGAAAAGTGTAAAAAGTATTTCATATTGTTTCTGCTTGTGTTCTCATCACGTTGTAATGATAGACGATTCATTGTTATCCTGGTCCATCCTTTCGAGGACTTCACCTAGCAAATATTGAAATCTTCTTCTGTTTCACCACTTTTTGCCAGCATCAGGTGTCGACTGCATTTGATGAGTTTTACTCGTCATTGGCATGGTCAGATTAGGAGCTTTGATTTCACGACAGCATGCCCTTGTTGACGCCAAGCATTTTATACCTCCCGTCAGGTCGTAGTACGTACTAACAGAGGAAGTGACGTGTTTTGTTTTTTTGTTTTTTTGTTTTTTGGCTTTCGGCAACTAAGCCATTCAGCCAGCTCAATGTATTTATGACATCTCTTCAAGTGAATTAGTTCTCCGGTACTTTCTTTTGTGATTCCTAAGTGTAGACACCACAGGACGGACAGAACATTCACACAGTCACACAACGGTTAAACATCCATGCCCGCGGCCGGATTCTAACCGGCGACCTTCGGCACGCGGAGCTAGTGCTCTAGACCCTACGCTACTGAGGCCGGCAAGTGACGTGTTGCCGAATTGTGTAACTGTGTCCTGTGAGAGGTGCATTGGCCTAGGCTGCGGAGCGCGGCACGCCGAGACCTGGGCTCACTGCTTTGAGGCACATCACACTGACGGGTCTAGCAAATATTGAGCTCACAAACAAAAATTTATTTGGGTACTGAGGAACTAAGTGCTTCAGAATCTCGGTTTACGTAAAAGTGTGAAAGTGACTTCCATAACCCGAGCAATATTTCTGTACCTACCATCATTTTCATTTTATCCTTTTTTCTTTGAGCTTTACGCCTCGTCGATATTCATATCATTAGCGACAGGTAGTGACTGAGGACAAGGCGGGAGGAAATTAAACAATGGCCTCTATAAGGAACCATCCGGCCATTCGCCTAGAGTGATTTTGGGAAGCCAAAATATGTAGGGTCGGACGGGGCTTTGAACCCGTGTCCTCACGAATGCCAGGCTAACCCACCACGCCCGGTTCTCACCATTTGGTATACGCGTAACTAAACACTGTTTCCCTCCAAACCACGAATCAATTTTTAACCAACACAAATTATTAAATCAAGATGAATATACTCAAACGAAAGCCTTTAGACAAAACTAAGGAAATGAAGACCGATTCACTTCATTACTTTTAGAACATTTTCATTTCAGTGAGTCTTTCGGCAGATCCTTTTCCTGAGGCTGTGCTTATTTTCAAAGGAAGGTTCCATCTACTACCAGCTTGCTAGGTCTGTCGTAGTTTTGATGGGTGAAGCGGATGTGTTGCCATCTATATGTCAAATGTTGTCACATTGGCGGATTTCTGAAAAGCGAATAATCTGAACAAATAATACTACATGCCAGCAGTAGAACTGTAAAAGTAATGAGAAATTCTGTACCGTATATATTCGTTACTAAACCAATCAGAACCCGTTAACTTTCGAATCGTTACTCGTTACTTTCGGTACAATCGAGTCGCGTCGCTTACGGGATAACTCGTTACTTTCGGTACAATACAAACTCGCATTCGTGATTCGGATCACATACGGGAAGACTTTGTTCGTACTTCGTAACGTTTAAGTAAATTGTTTATTTACTAAAATAAGTTTAGGCAGGTTGTTCGTTTGGATAAAACTTAAAGTCAAGTAATTAGCACGTAGATCTATGAATGTACACTTGAATTACTGTCTTGAATACGAAAGAATAATCTATTTTCGAAACAAATACCTGTTTGCATAAAAAAAATCTGACCTTTCACCTGACTGTGACATATCTAGTGACAATAACTAATGACGGCTATTTTTTAAAGTAGCAGACTCAAAACCCTGCATAAAAGCCTGATATGATAATGGGACACGTATTTAACAAATATTATAATCTCATCAAAGTATTTCGTTTTTAAATAGGAGGTTTCACCACTGTCTTCCTTTACTGTTTTCATTTATTTTTATAAATTCTTCGTCTTTTTGTGATGGATTTGTTAAAATAAATGTTGACATACCATCAAGTCGAGCCTTCAGGCAGAGTGCTACTGACTCCCGGTTTAATTGTTTCATTTTAATAATATCAATATTCAAAACATTTAAATTAGTAACAAAGATAAAGGACAAACATGCGATTAGAATCGCAATTGTTGTTGCTTCGCGGTTACAACAAACATTCAACATTAAAGCCAGTACCGCATTGAACACATGGATCCAGAGGTAATAATACAATAGCTAACACAAGGCAAAAGGAATAAAGTCATTGTACCTTGTTGTTTGTTTATGGAATTCTGGATCTGCAAACCAGGGCTGATAGATTTGTTTCTGGAAATTGTCGCAGAACGTAATCAGTAACAGATATGATAAATGAGCTGGAATGGGATTCATTGGAAGAGAGGAGGACGGTGAAGAGGGTCATGGCAGTGTACAAGGCGTATATTGGTTATGAGGCATGGAAAGATATAGGTGTAAGAATTAAAAGTAAGACTTGGAAGGGAAAAGATGACCATGACCACAACATTGCAATCGACTTCAAGCACGAGGGTGTAGGAAGATTCTCTTTTTTTGATAAGGGTGTCAGGGATTGGAATAAGTTACCAAGAGGAATTATGAATAATTTACCAAAAACGTTGAAAGAATTCAAAGTTAAAATTTGTAGAGGGCAAATGCAGGTGGATGCAGGAAAGTGAGGAAGATGAGTGTGTAGGGAAATTGCCACTAGAGCGTGCGCTCTATTGCAATTTAATTAAATATTATTAGAACAAAACAAGTCCAGAGATGTATATCACAAACTATTAAACAACTCTTTTATATTGTACACTATAAAATAAAATAGAAGGTATCAAATCTTAAAATAAACAAATTTCATAAATGTTTGAAATCAATGAACCTCAGTAATGAACGATCAATGAAAAAACAGTAGCTATCTCAAATTATCCATACAAATTTTCTATTTACAAATTATGAACTGTAAATTTTAATGTTAAACAAAATAAAAACTACAAAATTAGTCTTCACGTTGTCAAATTTAATTACCTGCAGGAGCTGGAACGTGTTTGTGTCTACACGACAAATCCGAGTAACGAAACATGCGAGTAGCGAAATCAATTTGTGAGTAACGATTCGGTACTTCGAGTCAGGCGATGAACCCGTTACTCAGTAACGAATACATCGTTTCTTTTACATCTCTAGCCAGTAGATAACAGAAGTACATTATATTAGTAGAAAATGGGAAGCAGGTAGGAAATGAAAATTCAGGAAACATAAAAGATCATTTTTTGAGGATTAGGTCGTCTTTGTTGTTTCAGTCCCTGGAGCCACCTCTTACGTTGTCATCCTATTTGCATTCTTCCTCTAGGTTTGTTCTTCATAGTCCGCTTTTGAAGGCGTTTGTTATTGCCAATTATTTTTTAAATCTTCTATTTACTCATTTTATGTAAAAAAATAATAATTAATTTTTTTAAAAAAAATCTCTCATTTCTGTCTTATTACGTTATTTTGAATGACATCTGCTTTACTACCACCTACGACATTTCTCAGGAACTTCATTTCTATGGTTTTGTATTTTATTGGTTCTTTATTCACTTGAATTTCTTTCGTAATCTTAACTGTTCCATACATCCTTGAAAAACTATTTGACTTATTTTTAATGGTTTTACTGTGTTGGTGTGTGCCATTATATCTAAGATATTTTAATTCTCATCTCTGTTAAGAAAAATTCTTGTAGTTAAACTGGAATCTATTTGAATTCTCCATCACTGGAAGTTGCGCCACAATTTTGTTGAGTCTCACTTTCGGCGGGAATTACATGTGAATCCTTCAGTCATTTCTACTAATTTTTCAGCCGATGTTGCAAATTCCGGGATAAGCGAGCAATTAACTTGAATATGAGTCTGATAATTCACTCATTTAGCTGCGTGATTCTATTTGAATTAAACCAGTTTAATACATGTGCAGAAAATTAAAATCACAAGTTCTTCTGTTCACTTCACATTGTAGACGGTATTTACCGTCAAATTATCAGTCAGTGGCGTAGCTAGGTCGACAAGGGCCCCGGTGCAAAAAATTTATTTTGGGCCCTCAGGCCAGATGGGTGACTTTGTTTTGCTTTGTGTTGCTGGTAGGGGCCCCCTGAGCTGAGGCTGGGGGCCCCTGAGTTGTGCTTGGGGGCCTCCTGAGCAGTGGTTGGGGGCCCCCATGAACGGTGAGGGCCTCTTAGTGAGGGGTCTCCCTGTGTCTTAGGGTCCCCCTTTGACGACGGTAGAGCTAAAAAAAAGGTCGCCAGGGCCCTCTGTCGCTTGGGGGCCCTGAGGTATGCTTGGGGGCCCCTTGAGCGTAGGGGCCCCGGTGCACTGCACCGCCTAGCCCCATAGTAGCTACGCCCCTGTTATCAGTACGTAATAAATCCTTACTAGTAAGTTAATAAAATTAAAAATACCTCAGAAACCCAATAAATAGCTTCTTATTTTATCCTGTCTTCTCCGTGGAAAGTTCCATAGTTCTATTGAAGAGATATTACAATAATGAAATAGTCTGTTCCATCCCAAGCAGTAGTGCCAAAAATGAACAATTTCGATATTACTATTACTTTTTTTTGGTTATCTATTATTTTACGCCTTGTTGATGTGGAGGACATAGAAGTTTGAGTCAAGGAACGGGAAGGCATTTCACCATAGTCTTCTGAAGGACCCATCCTGGCATTCTGCTGGAAACAATGGAAAACCGAATTGTGGTTTGCCGGACGAAATTCGAACCTGCATCCTCCCGAATGTGAGGCTCAGTCTCCATGCTCGATAATTTCGTTATCAGTTACTCGTATATTTAATATTTTAAAGACCAAAAACTGAATGTTAAAAAATATAAACCTTAAGCAATAATTTTCTCGCAGGGTAATTGAGGCTAACGACCATAACATTTACAAATTTTTAACAAGGTTATTCCCTTCAGTTTTTAATATAGCCATGACAAATGCAGAAAGTAAAGTGCAAAATTTAACATTCAATTAATCCATATTGTCGGAATATCAATGTCGTAATTGTTTTTGTTCGTCAATGTTTTATTGCTATTTTTCTCGGAACCCAATTGAAAGTGTAGTAATATAAATGGTTGGACGTAATAATAAGCAGAATATAAAAAATAAAATTATATTTTAAAAAACTAAAATACACGCTTTTGTAGCAATGTGAACCAAGAGGTTAAAAATAATCTTTAAATATAAAAATATTGTTCAACAGTGCGAGAATGTCCCACAATTCAGTATAACTTTTCTGAATAAATTCATTGATTAAAACTTAACTTTAATGTAAAAAAAACGTGTGGGGTGCTAGATATCAGTAATCTTAAATTTTTTATCGCTAGCTTTCCGTAAAGGTAAAATCATTTTCTACAAGTAGAGAACACCCCACGCTTTTTTATACATTAAATTTAACTTTTCAATCAGTGACTTTATTATTATTTTAAGCTTATTCAAAAAAATCAAATTTAATAGTGGGACATTCTAGCACTGTTGAACAAAATTTTTACATTAAAGTTTATTTTTAACCTTTTAGTACACATTGTTACAATAGCGTGTATTTTTAGGTTCTTTAACTATAAGAACCTTCACTTGGCATCTTTCGAATTCTGTTCAATAAACAAGATTTTGAGTAAAGTTTGATTAAAGTTAAAGGTTTTTTTGAAGGCTTCACAGTTCCCTGCAAAGAGAACATCAGTAGTATGAGGTTAGAACCTTTTCCGAGATACCAAATCCAAGATTTTTTTTTTTTTTTTTGTATAATCGTATTACAAACTTGAAAAGCAAATCGTTATCTAAATATGAAATTTCATCCAAATAGCTAGAGCTATTTCCGAGATCGTCTGGTTTACCACCTCATAAATTGTTTTTAAAGAAAAGTGTTATCATTATGTTAAATAGAAATATTAATGCTAATCAGAGATTAATTAGTGACGCAAGATTAGTGGTAATTATCTTAGACGATGACATCATCAGTGCTAAATTAATTCATTCCGTTAATTACCTCGCATTAACGTCACACCACCAACCCTGCCTTTCTAAAGGATAAGAAAACAATTTTAACATTAATAAAGCACAAGGTCAGACGCTTCAAAAGGTTGGGTTATATTTATCATCCCCTGTTTTTTCGTATGGATACACGTATGTGGTTTTTTCATGAGTTTGTAGATTCATTAATATTTATTTTTGTGTAGCATACACATACGATCATAAAATCAATGATGATCACATTACAACTGCTAATATTGTTTTCAGAGAAGTTATGTAAAGTAAAGAAGATTGAGAAAATGTCTTCAGACAAAGCCAATATTTTTTTAAATATTTACTTTTGAAATGTTTTACAATTAAATATGTAGTATTTAATGTTAACGACTTTTTACAGTGAAATTTATATTTATTACTACTCTTCAAAGTAAAATAACTTTCATTAATAAATATTTGCATTTACTTATTTCCTCATTATTATTTTACCATTCGGTGATTAATCATGATATTGTGCGAAATATTCGCATGGGTCAGTTAGTATACATGAATTGTTCGTTCAAGGATATGCATTCCTTGTTGAATCCAAAGAGAACCTAATTATTAGTAGGCTTCTAGAACCTCAAACGTCTGTGAGATGGCGTTAGAGCCGTATCCGATACCAAACTCAAAAATTGAAAAATTGTTAGGGTTTTTTTTTTTTTTTTTTTTTTTTTTTTTTTTTTTTTTTTTTTTTTGCAGGGAAGACACCTATTTAGATAAACTTAAAAAGCAAAATTTTAGCTAAATATGGAGTTTCATCTAAATCGTTAGAGCCGTTTCCGAGATCCAGAATATGTATATACAACAATTGCTCACTTAAAGATATAAAATTTTATTTTCAACTTTTAGTTCACAATGAGAATTTCAGGACTTAGATATGAAATTACGGTTATGAATACGTGTGCATAATTTCAAACAATTCGGATATCTGAAAGACGGTGAAATTGAATTAACAGATTCCGTTACTTTCTATTGTTACTGTCAAAGTAATGAGAACAACAGGATACAGCCACGAAGTTATTCCATTTTCACCGGTTCTTTATAAGTGTGCAAATTTTCAAATAATTGGAACGTTAGGAAATGGGTGAAAATTGAAATGAAATATTTCATGGCACTGAAACTGTTTTCTATTGTTACTGTCAAAGTAAGGAGAATGAAGGACATAGCAATAAAATTATGGTATTGTCACCAGTTCTTAATATGTGTGAAAAATTTCAAACAATTCTGAAATTTGGAACTGGGTGAAAATTTTTATTGAAAGATTCGGCCACATTCATACATAACAAGTCAAGCTAATAAAATATAATAAAGAGTGTAATTAGTGTTAAAAATAATCGAATGAACTCGATGATCTGACCAATTAATTTAACGTGTTGCCTGTTAGATTTACTTGTTTTCTGTTTCACTGCCTTAGCACTGTCACGCGCATTATAGCCACCTCACTCGACGGGTGAGGAGCAAATGGCCAGGTTCAAATCCCGGGCATGGCGTAATCACCTAGGCGAAAGGTGGGAAGGTCGCCAATCTCCACCACAGAAATACACACTGCAAAAACCAAAACTTCACTTGCAGCAAAACTCCTGGTGATAAGTCATACGCTAAAAAGAAAAGTGCGTACCATCGATACATATAAAAGTTAATGTTGCTATATCTGAGATTAATAAGACTTGACACCGTTTGATCGATCACCATGAAAGTTGGCACATACATGTATTTTTTCAAGGATAAGGTTATAACACACCACAAAAACGAATAGTTCCTTTGAGAAATGTCACTATCAATTTGAATTTCACTAACACCAAAGAGATCCTACTTCGTATATGGTACTACCACGTTAACTCACTGCTATTCAATGGTGTGTCCAATTTACGTAGAAGGGCGAATAGGAAACATAAATGAATTTACAACCTTAGAATTTTTTAAAGTCCTATGTACAAATCAGAATGCAGTCTGTCATTACTATTATTACGAGCCTGGCTGGCGCTGTTGGTATTTGAGCAAGGATAAGATATTCTATTCCTCTTTTCCTTATAGGCGAATGACATTCCATTCTTATTTTTTTATATGTGTTTTATTTTATTCACACACTGTTAAACTATCATCGGACGCCTCATCTCTCAGCAAACATTAAATCCTGAAAATTATTTGAAATTTCAACAAAAAAATCAAAATTTACACTTGAAACTATTAAGGTTTTTTTTTTTACTCCCCGAAAACGAACGTTAGGGAAATCAGCGGAAGTGGATAGTGATATTCTTAGAGGCCGTAACAGTTTCTGTTCAACGGTGTTGGACCGATTCCGTTCGGACAATTGCTGCCCAAGAAATTCGAATTAGAAATTTAAAAATTGTATTAAAGTTAGTGTGGAGATACATAAATCTGCATTTTTTGGAAGTAATTTTGGCACATATGTCTTAAAATAAGTGGAAAAATGATGTTTGCATTTAGTTTACAAAACTGCACCCGCTCTCCCCTATCACCCCTCTTTTGATAAATTTATACGTGCAACATTTCCAGTTTTTGACATGTATCTTCAAAACGGCATAAAATTTGCGAAAGTGGATAGTGATGGAGAATGTCTACTACAATCCAATGAAATGGGATAAAACATCAGACCTTTCATAACCATCACCGGCCTAACGCTGGGTGCTATGCTTTGTGCAAATGACAGAAAGACATAAAATATTGTATCTGCCAAAGCGCCAGAATAAACTTTTCCAAATTTGATTTAATCCAAAAAAAAATCTTTGTCTTTCGTTTATTTTGTACATGTAAATGTGTCTGTTTTCTATATGTATACCTACCTAGAAGAAGAGGAATTGCAACGCACACCGGACAAAGCTGGTAAATTATGTTTATGAAAATATGTAGGAAATTTTCAATACAGTTATTAACTTTTAAGCAGAGTCTTTAAGAATAAAAAAATAAGTTGCCTGTATCAATGTATTCACGCGCAAGAAGTAAAACTTCTTTCGTTCATACACACTGCTTTCTGATTATTTTTAATGTTTTTGATGATTACACAGTAAATAGTAACGTATCCAAGTCATTATAGTTAACAAATTAAATATTATCTGAAAGTTTCACTTCGATAGATTATAGGGTATTGCATCGAGCCTTAGTCTGTATTTTGTATTTAAGGTTTTACATCGGAGAACAACTTGAACATAAATATCTGACAACCAACAAGATGCAGGAGACATCAGCAAAATAAATCAGTTATTTGGAACAAATAAAAACTATTTTATTGTATACGTATTTACACACAGTGTGTTTATGATGATTATCATTAATATTAAGTTATGTTACTATGTATTACTGTTATTAATATTCTATTTCCGTTGTATTTGGTTAATTTGCGTCATACACTTCTTTAATCAAAGATTTATGGAAACTGAAATAGAAAATATAAGTTTCACTTATAAAATTATCCACTGTTTAACCTTAGCCTAATTGACAGCGAACACTTTCGTAGTCTCTTGCATCAAAGTATGGTTAAGTGAGCATGCGCACTTAATGCGTAAGGCTAATAAATATTTCCCTACCGTACCCAAAGAAGTTACACGTAAAAAATAAAATTCCTGTTGCATATGCCTTTGAATCAAAATGTACTGTAGAGTTTTAAATTGTTTGGTGACAGGCGATGAGCGTGCAGTGCCTGGCGCTGCACGTGATGGGGATAGTGGACCCCAACCTGCCCTCCCCGCACAACACGCTGTTCTGCGGCACCTTCATGGGCTTCTCACTCATCTCGGTGGCGCTCTTCTTCGGCTACTGCGTCCAGGCGCCCGCGCCCAAAGGAGTCGTAAGTCACGGCACTAGATTACAGCGCAGTAAGATGCCATTTACCCAGGAATCCTACTGGTATGAAGAAAACCTCTACAGAAGCCGAACGACTGTTACCGCAAAATCAGTACGATCTGTGTTCTATCAAACTGTGAATGTTTTAAGTAATTTGTATTTAGCATTCTAATCGATACACTGTTAATGGAATATTCAGAGAGGGACATGATAAGCTTGCGTATTTTAGCTTACAGGATATTGTTTTCAGACAATTCAATGTAACGCTCTGGCATTTCATTCCGGAGGACGTGGGTTCAAATTCCCGTCCGAGATTTTAGTTTTACATGGTCTTCCGAAATCAGGCAAATAACTGGATATTTCCCTCCAAAAGTCATCGCAGAAAAAAAAAAAAAATTGCCAGGGGGCAGATATTATACTAACGAAGTCTTATAAAAGCAACACAAGCGCAGCTATTATGTAGATTAAATCTGAGATCAAAACTTATGACCTTCTGAAACTACCTAATATACTTTCTTCCCTCAATGAACCATGTGAAACAATAATGCTGTGCAATTTCCTTCAATACTTACAACAGTTCTTCTTGAAGTGAGCTTACAGACGCCTTACCTGGATAACGTAATTTCCCTTCATTCGGTGTTCACTTCCTACCTTCCTCCGAAACATTTTAAAAATGTTACAAGTATTTCAAAACCAATAAATAAAAACAACCAGTTAAAGATAATCAAATAATCAGTTTCCACTTAAAGTTTCTTTTTAGAATAGACTTACCGACCAGTATAATATTTAAATTTCAATCAGAAGGTTCCACACAACAGTTTAACCAGGAAATTAAGTTTTCTTCTCAAAACCAAAACGCAGTTCTTTTACGATTACAAATAATTTCTTAAAACTTCTTCCATATTTCCCTAACAGAGTCTAAAAAACTTCTTTGAGTTACTAACCTACCTTTTGCGCAATGATGATTTATCAAGCGTCTTTCACTGCTTATGTTGTACCAGCTATCTATATCTTCTTCTCTTCGGTATCGGCCATCTAAGGATCACGAAAAGTAATCCTGTGCATTCATTTCGATGCTTCTTTTCTTGACTTCCAATAGTTCTTCATCCTCTCACTTTGCTGTTTCCTCCTTTCTTCTGTCCATATGTTATTACATTTCCTCTTCTCCTTCTCCTGGAAACCCTTGAAATTTTGGATCAATCTCCTAAAAGTTGCTCTATCTTGTATTAACTCTTCTGTTATTCCGATCTCAATCATATCTTTCTTTACTCCTTCGATCCAGTGGTTGCCGTTCTTACTCTTGTAAACATTATTCAAAATTCTTTTTATAAGTCTATTTTTATCCATTCTCATTATGTGACCAAAGAAATTGATTCTCCTCTTTCTGATCGTGTCTGACATCCTTTCAATTTCCTATCTATATCTATAAAACGAAAACCGGATAAATCTGAAAAATAAAAAACCAGAAACTGCTGAGCAGATTTCGATGGGGTTTTCACCGTCTAAAAGCTTAGAATCTCAATTCAGTTGTTTGCTATGTCTTGTGATTCTACGTTACATAACGATGGAGCATTATATGAAATTCTCAACGTGTGCTGCAAAATACCAAAGATGGAACCACTAGATGTGACATACCCCGCAGCTACAATGTCTCTGACCATAGTCTAAATGAAAGCATCAAGAGCAGTTAATAGCAATACATATGTTGCATAATCCACGCTGAACAAAACATGAAATATTCTTTGCTTTAATTGGGGAGATTTAATTTTTAAATAATATAAATGGCCGTATTGAATGCGAGAAAATAACAGAAATTTTCTCTAATCACGATTTCTGGCAATAAAACTACAGTGTCTCAGGCCATTAGCATTATTTACGATAGTATTATTCTGGATTAACTTTTGATACTTGTATAAAGGCTGAATCAGCGGAGTTAAAATATCTGGCATTTCGAGCAAAAAATATATTAATTCACATCGCAATTCAATCAGATGTGACTTTCTAACATAAACTAGCGTTGTTTAGAAATACAGTTTCTTAACCATACTCTCGCAATTTATAACTCATGTTAATACTGTGAAAACTCAGTCAAACTAGACTCAGCAATTTTCAGGTAATGCTAGAGTATCCGTAAACTAAATGTGTCGTAACGTCTTAAGAAATACCTTAAATTTTACTTCGACCCCAAGCTTTCAAATTCTGAAAATTCATTCAAAATCTGGGGGATTCTACGTTATCCAAGCCACTTAAATTTGATAAATTTTATGGTCGATTCGTATATATCTGAGACAACCCGAAAGAATAATATTTGTTGATATCTCATTTAGTTCTCGAGATATCGTATGTCAAAATTGAGATGGTTAGGTTGTAAAGCGGCCAGGAAAAATTTCGCAATCACCATATTTGATCATGAATTCTTCTGTAACTCTACGAAACAAATTGAAAGTAAAGAATACCATTTTTTAATACCGCTCTTAGTTCTCGAGATATCGTATCTCAAAATTGAGTTGGCTAGGTAAACATGCTGCCTGGACCAGAAAAAATTCACCAACGCCATATTTGATTAATTATTCTGTAACTCAACAAGAAAAATTGAAAGTAAAGAGTACTATATTTTAATACCTCTCTTAGTTCTCGAGCTATCGTATCTCAAAATTGAGGTGGTTAGGTTGACAAGCTACCTGGACCAGAAGAAAAAATTTCCCTAGGAATTACACGGTAAACATACACAGTAGGTGTTTTGTTTTCTTCTTAGTTGTGGCGGTTAAGTTGAAATACGGCCTGGATCAGAAGAAAAACTTCTCCAAAAGCACAAGGAATAGTGTAGTTGTAAATAAACTTCAACCCGCCCTTCTCTTGGTAGGGGGCGGGTGAATCTAGAATTGCTTTAATTCCGAAAATGGTTGGCGCGAAATTTATAAAACTTTGTATACAACTACACATGTTTCTCATTGCATGAATAAAAATAGCCAACTATACCGGGCAACACCGGGAACTGTGCTAGTTACGAAATAAAATACTTTCTTCCGAAACGGTTAATGGCTTATCCACTACCTCTAACTTGGACGGATTACACGATGAAGTTCAATAAACAGCGGAGTATTCTGTGGAGTTTACTGCTCCGCAAAATCTGATAGTCGACAACTAACTATCTTCTACAGTACTCTTACTTTCCTATCATTACTATTGACCTCTTCTGGTCACTCTTTAATAAACCTGGCACTTAATAGCCTCTACGAAAAAACTTAACCTGTAGTGACTTTAGGAAACTCCTCCCTTCCGAAGAAAAAATGACAAACTCAAATAATTTAATCAACTATCTCATACACTATTCTGAACGCTGAAATTGATTAAAGTACAAGTGAGAGCACGTCTACGACAATCATTGATGAAAAAGCCTCGATATTTCTCTCCGCCAGAAACCATTAGCTCTGGTGCAATAGCTGACGCGTTTACGATTGGTAGTTTTTGCACTACGGGCCCCTGTGGCACAATTTCCTCTATGTGTGAATTGTAGCATTAAGCCACGCACGCAATACACAAAATTTATTACAAAAACTAGAATAAATCCCCAATTACACTCAGCACTAGTGGCTTCACAATCTTGTAAATGGGATAAAAGAGATAAATGTCATAGATGGAAGCTTATCTCAAGCAGATATAAAGAGGTTAAGGAGAATAGAACGACGAGATGAATGAACAAACGTGTGATGATATATAGAAAAAGTTCTGATGCCCGAATAACGTAATAAAGTAATCTCTAACCAAAGTAATGATATGCTTTATATGGATACCAGAAGTGAATTAACAGTTGATTTTAGCCATTGGAAAATAATTTGGTCGAAAAAAGAAGAATGCACAGATGCATAATAACAAAGGACAGATGAATTGGAAGAAAAATGCTAGGTAACTTAAACTAATTTTACTAGCTAGGAAGATTTGGTGGCTGTAAACAATCAGGAAACGTCATGTCATGTGACATTATTTCTTATTGTTTTCAGTAGTATTTTTTGTGAATCGTTCTAGGTAGCGGGGAAGCCGGATGCTGACGCCTATTCCCTGGTATATTATCTAAAATAGAAACGACGTTGTGGTCAGGGAATGTGATGGATATAAAATTGTTAGGGTGGTTAAAGGTTAAACGTTTTTCCTTGCGAGTAAATAGTAAAGTATATGTATGTACTACTTGATTTTTTTTTCTTTTCTTTTTTAACTGCTTAACGTCTCTTAACAGCGAGGTCTTTAGAGACGGGAAAGGATGGGGGGCAAGGAATGGGAAGGAATTAAGCCATGGCCTTTTGAAGCAAGCATCCCGGTATTTGCCTGGAGTGATTTGGGAAACCATGGAAACCCCAAATCTGGATGCCCGGACGGGGATTCGAACCAGCGTCCTCCCGAACACGAGGCCAGATCGCTAACCGTTACACCACCACTCTCCGTGTGCTACTTGTTAAAATTTATGTAATGAACATCTTAAGTTATCAGATAGTTAACATAATGGTGGTAGGGTAGGATCCAATTTCATATTTGAAAAACAAGTATGAAATTAATAAACTAACACAGATTAGATATTTAATGAAACAAAAGTGAAAAGTTGATTAAAGGCTGTGTTTAACATTGCGAAGTGGATTGGTCTTGCACTAGGCAAATCGTATGTGGAGTTGTGTGTAATTGAGTTTGTGGATTGTGAAATTTATATTGTCATTGTATTTTGAAGTTTTCCATTATTTTTTTCTATATTATTACAATGGAATGGATGGCATGTGTGAAGTATATTATTGTTGTTTCGTAAGTGTATGTTATGTTTCTTTAGTTTATTTGATAAAGTTTCCAGCGTAATAGTAGGTTTAGTCTTTGGTACGCTATCACAAATTAGATTGTTTGCAGATGACATAATAATATACAAAAGGATCAAAACCGTAGAGGACTGTAAATAGCTGCAAGGTGATCTGGACAGGATATCTAGTTGGGTTGGTAAACAGGGGATGAAGATAAATGCAAAGAAGAGTCAGCTTAGTTACACAGAAAAAAATTAAAGATTGATTATGATTGTAAGGAGGGGAAGGAATTGCTTGTTGAAGACTTGAAATCTAAATACCTTAGCATTACTTTTGATAACAAGCTTAACTGGTGAGGACACATTGGTTAGGTAGTAGGGAAAGGTTTTAAAATTCTGCACTATTGGGAGAGAGTGATGAGGGGATGTGCGAGAGAAGTAAAGGAATTGGGTTACAAAACTTTGGTCAGACCATTGCTCGAATATGGTAGTGTAGTATGGGACCCTCATTTTGAATATCAAATACAGGAGTTGGAGAGGGTACAAAAAAGGGCTGCTAGATTTGTTTTTGGAAATTATCGCAGAATCAGTAACAGATATGCAAAAGAGCTGGAATGGGATTCATTGGAAGACAGGAGGAGGGTGAAGAGGCTAATGGGTGTGTACAAGGCGTATACTGATAATGAGACATAGAAAGATATTGGTGTTGGTATGAAAAGTAGTACATGGAAGGGAAAAGATGACCGTGACCACAAGCTGACACTGGATTTCAGGCACAAGGTTGTGGGAAGATTCTCTTTTTTAGGTTAGGATGTACCAACAGAAATGATGAATAATTTTAAAGAATTTAAATTTGAAATTTGTAGATGGCAAATGTTAGGAGGGTGCAGGAAAGGGGGAAAATGGGTCTGTAGGGAAATTGCCACCCAAGCGTGCGCTCCATTGCAATTTAATTTAATTTAATTTTAGGCTCCCGCGTAGCTCAGGTGGTAGAGCGCCTGACTGCGGCCTGGACAACCGGGGTTTGATCCCGACGAAGCCGAGGATTTTTCCTCGAAGCTGAACGTCCGGGACGGCAGCCCTGGTCCACTTAGCCTGCTATACAATCAGTACCGTGGAGGAACCTGGTGCTGACCCCGGAATATCGATCAAAGTGCCGACGGTTGTAATGAGAGTGCGCGGCTCTACGTCCGTGAATCCTAAGGTTCTCGAGAGAATAATGAGTTTATGTACGAGAGAAGTAAAGGAACTGGGTTACAAGACTTTGGTCAGACCATTGCTCGAATATGGTAGTGTAGCATGAGATCCACATTTTTGGTATCAAATACAGGAGTTGGAGAGGGTGCTAGATTTGTTTCTGGAAATTACCGCAGAACTCAATCAGAAACAAATATGATAAAAGAGCTGGAATGGGATTCATTGTCCAAAGATATGTAAGATAAAAGTTATTTGTTGTTTAAGATTTCTACGTTGGTAAGTCTGCTAGTAGCTGGGGTATTGTCAAACTTTCGCTGACAATTTGAGTGTATATTCATGACAAAAAAAGTTTGATTCTTAGCACTTGTATAACGTGGACGAGTAAACATCTGCGAGCAAGACAAACAATGTGCAGTGAAGTAATTGAACTGGTAGTTCTTATAAACTACTGCGTTGGTTTGTTGGAGACAAATTAAATTTGTTTGGACGATATCGTAGTGAAATGAAATTTTAATTTAAAATATGCATGACGGAACAAATGCATATTTGAGAAAATAATAAATTTGGTTGAAATAAATCAAGACGAATTCAACATTTTTTTCTTTTTCGTGCGTGATTTGCGGTCCATCTATACTTACAAGAAGCAAGTTTTTGTCATGACGTCACTCTATGACGTCGCCCTATGACGTCACGCTTTACGCCTTTGTTCTAGATAATTCACGGTATTTAATAGCATTTCTAAGTATCCACGAATAAATTAACTGACAGAACACTGAAATAAAAGTATACATTGCGTTTAAATCGACATATCAATCATTAGATGTTTATATTTACATATAATTCTTTTGATATATAAAATTCCTTAAATTTTTTGTGCATAGATTTGTAAGATAAAAGCTTTAATTTTCGAGTATCAATATTAGCGGAAGCTTTCATTAGATTGTTACTTAGCATGGGGCAGAATTACAACTGGCATTAGACGTTACAGCAGAGGGCATCAATAATTTAGTTTTTTTTTCAAAATAATTTAAAGCGTTTCTTATTATTGAACTTATAAATTGTTTGAACGGAAATAGTTGCACATTGATCGCGATCTGTGCAGCCTACACTACAATCAAAACAAATATTACGTGGCATAATGTAAGTTTATAAGGTTTATTTTAATTTTCTTTGCTTTCACTGGGTGATATTACTGAGGCTATTATTTCAGCAATATGTAACTGTGTGATCCATTCAAACGTTGAAATATTGATCTGAATCACGGATAACAAAAAAGAAAGGTGTAAAAATACTTGAAGATTTTTGATCAAATTTATAACGCGATTCATTATTGACACTAAAAGTGATACAGTGAAACCTGCCCTTGGTTGAAAACGGAAACCTTTTGCTACAGCGCAAAGCACAAGGAATTATATTGAATTTTATTTTATAAAAATTGTACTTAGTTATGCAGTTGCTAAGAAATGAATTGTCATAACACTGAAAGTAAAGTATGAATTTCGTTTAAATTGGTAGATCAATTATTAGATTTTTTTTTTACTGAAATCATTACGTAGTTTGAATGAAAGAAATTCCAAATTGATTGCGATATGTTAAATATTACGTGTCATAGGTGGTAAGTTGTTAAAATTTATTTACAGCATCCTTCGTTTTCACTTCAGCTGATGTAAGCTGTGTCAGCCATTAAAACATAGATTTTCATCACAGATAATAAGAAAGAACGGTGTGAGAACCCGTGAAGATTTCGGATCACGTTTATATCGCAATGCATGATGACACTGACATGCGATACAGTGAATGTATTAATTCGCGTGTGATTGAAGCTTTGCTTTTCTAGCGGCAATATTATTGGAGATTGTGGTTAGGGTGAAATGCAACTTGGACCAAGTTTACAACTGAAGTTTCTTGGTACAGCACAAGGGACGATAAATTACAATGAGCTTCATTTCATAACAATTCTATTTAGTTAAGCAACTGCAGAGAAATAAATTACCACAACACTCCGTTAAGCCCGTTGTTTTTGACCGGCTTTGGGGCTAGTTATTAAATATTTTATTTATTTAGAGAGTGAGCATACTCTGTCGGATAAATCACTGGAGATTACTGCTAATGCTTCATTGTAGCCTGAGGTGACTGTAGTCAGTACCAATTACTCTCATAAATGTATATAGTTGAAAGAAATTGGAACTAACCTCATAGGCTCCAACCTCAATATCGAGGAAGTTGGCATAGATTTCCGTCGGTGCTGAGTGCTGACGTATTGTTTGCTGGTGCAGGACCTCTTCTTTGGCTACTTCGGAGGTGGCTGCTTCTTCATATGCGGCTCGCTGTCGATGTACTACCCCATGGAGGAAACGCGTCTGGATGACATGACTCCGGACGAGGAGGCGAGTGACCCGTTCTTCATGCTGTGCAGCATACAGGCCATGTCCTGCTTCATCACGGCGCTTATCTACGTGTTCGAAGCGTGCATGCTGTACGACATCTGGTTCGACGACCTGAAGCAGCAGAAGCGGCTCCTGTCCCTGCGCATGGGCGAGCAACTCACTATTGAAGATGAGGACGAGTAAGTTATCGAAACAACTGGAAAACGCTAAATTGCACTAAGCAACATTGTTTGTTTTCGAATAATTTTGCATAAAGTTTCGTTTCTGGCTTCCTCAACATAAACTGAAATGAACATTGTCAGACTTCCTCGAGGAACTAAACAGACAACATTTTCCTGAAGGCGATTTCCTTTTTGTGTGAACCTATGGTATAGTGAGCGCCTCAGTCTAATCAGTTGTAATTTATCTGCTAAGTAGCAGAATTCACTTTATTCCTCTAGCGCATTCGATCCTATGTTTATATTTAATCTGCTGTTATTGTTATCATTTCTACTATACATATATCAGCTAGAACATTCTGACCACCTACCTGCTATCGATATAAACCCGTCGAGGCGGAAGCAGCGTCACCTTACGACTGAGACACACGCACGGTGCATGTAGTATCAGTGAGCGTGCTATCCGTGTTTAGAGTAGGGAAGGCGCGCGACATATCTCAGCCTGACAGAGAGCAGATTGTGATGGCCCGGAGGCTCGGCACGAACATTGTGGAAAGTAAACGACTTGATGGACGTAGGTGCAGTGGCAAAGCGTTGCATGGTCTGATGAATCCCCATACCTTCTTCACCATACTGATGGTAGCGTGCGAATCCTCGTTTTCCGGGGGAACAGTTCTTGACACCTGTTATGCGGGACGGAGACAAGCTGGCGGCGGCTCAATTATGCTCTGGGGAACATTCACTCGGGCATCCCTGGGTCCAGTGGAGCTCGTGCAAGGCACCATGACGGCCAATAAGCATCGTACACTGGTTGAAGACCACATATACCCCTTCTTGACGACCATGTTTCCCAAGGGCAGTGGCATTTTTCAACAAGATATTGTGCCATATGACAAGGCCAGGTGTTTGATGCAGTGGTTCGAGGAACACAGTGGCGAGTTCGAATTGATGTGCTGGTCCCCCAAATCAAATGTGGCATGTGATTGAACGTGGCGTCAGAGCTCATTGCCCTTCTCGCCTGAATTTACGGGAATTGGGTGACTTGTGTGGTGCCAACTCCCTCCAGCAATCTACCAAGGCCTCATTGCTTCAATGTCAAGACGCGTCGCCGCTATTATCCGTGCCAAAGGCGGACATACTGGATATTAAGTATGTGGTCATAATATTCTGGATGATCAGTGCATTTCACTATTTTTGTCTTGATTTGATTTATATTTAGTCCAAAATCTTCATTCAGTATTTTGTTCATGCCATTTATTAACTTCTCAATATCCTGAGTCTGTTCTGCCAACAGGACAATGTCATCTGTAAATCCTAGCATACTGATTTTTCTCCCTGTACATTTCTGCCACATTCAAATCTTTCTTTCAATTCCTTTGCTGCTTCTTCTACATACAAGTTGAATATTATTGGTGATACTGCAACCTTGTTTCACACCTTTTTTACTGAGGCATTTCTGTTATGATTCTCAACTTTCATTATAGCCACTTGATTCTTGTAACTTGGTATTTTAGGTATGATTTCTTTTAAATTTTGAACATCTTGTCCCACCTCACATTATCAAAAGCTTTTTCTAAATCAACTTACGCCATTTTTGTTTTTGTTTTGTTTTTGATCAGACCTTCAAGCACTAATCTTAAAACCAGAATAGCTTCCTTTGAACAGCGATTTTTCCTAACCTCAAACTGATCTTCACCTACCATCTCTTTTACTACCCTTTCCATTCTTCTGTTATGTATAAGAACTAATTAGTTACTTACGAATTATTATATTTAAAGCTAGGAAGTTTTTATTTTAATATATTAGATAGAAATTTAAAGACAATTTTATTTACAACAGAGCAGGTTAATTATTTTAACGTAGGCTTTAGTTTTTCTGTGAATTTTAAATATCGATAGTGGAATTTAGGATAACGATACTGTATGATCTACTGTTAACAAATCGATGCTATTTAGGAATAATTATTTTCTATTACCAGGTATTTACTATTACCAAGTATAACAACTTGGTTAAAAATATAAACTTTATTAGACTATAAAATAAATGTAAGGTTTGTTTACAAGGTGCTTGAAGTATTTGGGAAAAATCATGACTGGAAAGAGTGGCACCTGTCGCAGGTACGTTGCGAAGGGGTTGGGTGGTAGTTATTGTAGGAAGTGGTTTCATTGGGCATATAGGGAAGAGGAAACAAGGGAAATAAATGAGGCTCTCCAGTGGTTTTGTTCATTTTGTCTTAGGGATGATAGGATGAGAGAGATGGGCGAAACGATCAGGGAATTGTGTGAAAGGATCAGGGTTCTTGAGACTCGTCCTGTGGAGGCTCAGCCTGTGGAGCCTCCACCTGTGGGGGCTCAGCCTCTGGAGGCTCAACCTTTGGAGGCGAAGCCTGTGGAGTCTCAGCCTGTGGAGGCACCGCATGTGGAGGCTGAACTTGTCGAGGCTCATGCTACAGAGACAGAAGGTAGAGATAGTGGCTTGGAAGAAGTTGAGAAGGATCGGTGCGAGCTAGTAACAGATCGTAGTAGAAATATGGTTAATAGGATGAAGAAGCCAGACACTTCAAAATTTGTGGGGGAAAATAGGTTTGACCTGTAGCCAGAGTCACAAGGAGAAGAGCCTCAGGTAGCTGTAGGTGTAGGTAAGGTGCTGCCGACCTTTAGAAATAAGAGCGTGCAAGGCAAGAATAGGAAAAAAAAAATATTTCTGCTGCTAGGTAGTAGCCATGGGAGAGGTGTAGGCCCTCTTCTGCAGGATCAGTTAGCTACACGTTACCAGATCACAAGTTTTTTTCAAACCTAGTGCAACATTAGGTCAGGTAATAGAGAATATATATTCACTTTATAGGAGTCTCACTAAGGAAGATAGAGTAGTGAGAGTGGAAGGTGCGGGGAATAGAAACGTGAGTTATAGTATAGAGAGTGACGTGAGGAAGGCGGTGAAGGAGGCACAGCATACCAGGGTGGAACTAATGCAGGTTCTAAGTCGCCTTGACCGGTCACAATTGAACTATACAGTAAGGCGGGTAAATGTGGAAACGGAAGTGCTACTTGGGAAAGGCATTAGTTCTGTGTTGGTGGTTGTACCTGTAAACAACATTGGTAGGTGGGGTTTCACTAGACACGGCCTACACTTAAATAGAAGGGGCAAGGGGGTACTTTCTGAGCTATTAGCTAAAGCAGTAAGGGAGCCCATTTCCAGTGATGATGGGGTGCGGACTGTGCCTATTTTAGGTTAAGAGCTGCTGGTGAAGGAACGGAAGAAGGTTATCAAAGTGATACTGATTGCAGATCCATAATGGGCAAAATCACAGATGTTAGAGAAATAGATGAAGTTGCTGAAACAATAACTGAATCAGTTAAAACTGGGAAAGAGGAGGTTAATGCTGAAAATATAAAACCAGTAATAAGGGTGTTAATGGTGAACAGTAGAAGTATAATGAACGAAGTAAATGAATTTACAAACTTAATAGAGATACACGAACCACAAGTAATAATTTAAGTAGAGAGTTGGTTTAAAGAAGAAGTACTAGACAGTGAGGTTTTTCTGATGGTTACAGAGTGTATCGCAAAGATAGAGGAGCAATTGATGGAGGAGTATTCATACTAGTTTGCAAAAACTACCACAGTTCACTTGTGTGCATAAATCGAGACCATAAGTTATTTGGGGTAGATTTCTGGGGTAATAAAAAGAAAAAAATCAGGGTTTCGGCTGCTTACCGCAGTAGAAAAATGACAAATGAAGATAAGGCACTTGGGAAGAAATTAAATTCGCACTCAGATTTCAGACGAGAGAATAAAATGGTCATAATTGGTGATGATTTGAATTTACCAGGTGTAAACTGGGTAGGAAATAAGATTAATAACATAAGTGAACAGAGATTTACAAATACCTTAATAAGTGAAGGAGGGTTTACACAAATGGTAGAACAAAACACCAGGGGACAAAATATTTTGGATATATTCCTAATAAAGCCCGATGACAACATTATGGGGTGTCAAGTAACTGAAGGAATGAGTGACCATGAAGCAGTTCTAATGGATGTTAGAGGATTCAGTGAACCAACCGCCAAATTGAAGGGGGAAATAGATACATTTATAAAATGGCGCAGATTTCAAATTTGAAGAGATATTTCAGAGAACGTTACAGCAAATGGAAGGTTACAGGAGTACAGTAGAGTCAATGAGATAATAAGAAAGGGGGAAGAAAAATTTATTCCATTGCAGAAAATAAAGAGAAGTAGAGAACCTGTGAATTGAGGAAGTTAAAGAGGCTGGTAAGAAGAGAACATAACAGAAATAAGAAGCAGCAGGATAGTAGGGAATATTTAAAACAACTAAACAAGGACTTAATAATAGCAAAGAAAGTGGCTGAAGATCGGTTTATTAAGAGTAATGTCAGTGCGGGAGGACCATTGAGTGATGCATCTAGAAATTTCTATGGCTATGTTAGAAAACTGAGGGGAAGGGAGGGTGTAGAGATGCTCATAGATAAGGATGGAGAAGAAGTTACTAAGGATTTGTAAAAGGCAGAGATTTTAAGTAATTGGTTTACTGAGAGCATCAGGTTCTATGAATCTGAAACGGGAGGGTCTAATTCGGAGAACGAGATAAAAAAACACAATTAGATACCAAAAAATTTGAAATACATCCTGAGGAAATCATGAAGGAAATAAGAAAGCTGGGACATAAAGGGGCTGGTGTTGATAATATTACTACAGATATCTTAAAGATAGAAGGATGTGACATTGTACCTTATCTAGAAATATTATTTAAATTGAGTCTAGGTACTTGCTGCTTACCACAGGACGGTAAAAGTGCGATAGTTGTAACGGTACATAAAGGAGGGGTGAGAAATAGAGTGGAGAATTATAGTCCAATCAGTCTAACATCAGTGGTAGGTAAATTAATGGAAAGATTGATATGCAACCGCATCAGAAATAGGAACGTAAGTGGTTTTCAAGCTGGCACTATGGCTTTACGGAAGGATACCACGCGAATCTCAGTTGGTGGGATATATGCAAGATACTTCAGATGAAATGGACAAGGGAGGCAAAATTGATAGTGTAGCACTAGATCTTTCAAAGACTTTTGACAGAGAGAGCCATAAAATAGTAGTAAATAAGTTAAATACTATTGGAGCGGAAGAGAAAGTGATTTGCTGGGTAGAAGAATTTTTAAAAGGTAGAAAACAGAAAGTTTGGGTAGGAAAAGAAGTATCAAAGGAAGTGAAAGTAAAAATGGGAGTGCCGCAGGGTAGCGTATTGGGACCATTGCTATTAATTATTCTAATGAATAATTGCGTTGATTGTTTACTATCTGATATTAGATTGTCCGAAGATGACATAATGCAATATAAAAGGATCAAAAATGTAGAGGAATGTAAACATTTGCAGGGTGATCTGGACAGGATATCTAGTTGGGATGAAGATAAATGCAAAGAAGTCAGCTTATTAGATACACAAATAAAAAACAAAAAGTTAATTATGATTATAAGGTGGGAAAAGAATTTAATGCTGAGGACTGAAATGTAAATATCTTTGCATTATATTTGATGACAAACTGGGCAGGACACAATGGACAGGTGGTACGAAAAGGATTCAAAGTTTTGCACATATTGGGGAGAGTAATGAGGGGATGTACGAGGGAAGTAAAGGAATTGGGTTACATTACTTTGGTCGGACCATTGCCCGAATGTGGTAGTATAGTATGGGACCCTGATTTGTAATATCAAATACAAGAGTTGGAGAGGGTGCAAAAAAGGGCTGCTAGATTTGTTTCTGGAAATTATCGCAGAATCAGTAACAGATATGATAAAAGAGCTGGAATGAGATTCATTGGAAGACAGGAGGAGGATGAAGAGGCTCGTGGGTGTGTACAAGGCGTACACTGTTGATGAGGCATAGAAAGATATTGGTGTTGGTATGAAAAGTAGTGCATGGAAGGGAAAAGATGACCATGACCACAAGCTGGCACTGGATTCAGGCACAAGGGTGTGGAAAGATTCTTTATTTTAGGTTAGGGTGTCAGGGATTGGAATAAGTTACCAAGGGAAATGATGAATAATTAACCAAAATCGTTGAAAGAATTTAAATTTAAAATTTGTAGAAGTCAAATGTAGGTGGGTGCAGGAAAAGGGGGAAAAGGGTGTTTAGGGAAATTGTCACCGTAGCGTGTGCTCCATTGAAATTTTAATAAAATTAAATTCTGGTCAGTAATTTTGAAGCATGTGATGTTAGACTAATGATGCGACAATTCTCACATTTATCGGCTACCGCTTTCTTCGGAAGTGTGAACATGATTCTTTTATTAAGATCGGTTGGAATATCTCTTTTTTAATAAGTTTTTGATATCAGTTTGAATAATCGTTTGATTCCTTCTTCTCCTAGGAATTTCAGAAGTTCTGTAGCAATGTCATTATAGCTGCATTATTTGATTCCAAATCATTCAAAGCTGGATCAATTTCTGCCCTCAAAACAGAATCTTCTAAGTCATCCATGTCGGCGTAGCCTTCTTTTTCTCTGCATTGTTGTTCAAATTAACCTTATCATACAGTTTCTCTGTGTATTCCTTCCAATGGTTCGCTCTACATTCAGAGCTTAAAAGAGGTTTAATGTTTATACATCTTTTCTTCATTTCTCCAAAATTCTGTTTGATCTTTCTATATGCCACACCTACTTTACCTACAACCACTTACTTTTCTAATGCTTCCCACTTTTTTGCAGCCATTTTTCTTTAGCTTTTTTGTATTTCCTTTCTATGTGATTTCTAAATTATTTGCATTGCTCTCTTCCTGCTTCATCCTGAGAATTTTTGTACCTTCTCCTTTGATCTATCAATTCCAAAATTTCTTCTGTAATCCATGGTTTTCTGGCGGCTTGTTGCAAAAAGCCTAATGTTTCTTCCCCAGATTTGATTATTTCTCTCTTCAGTACATTCCATTCACCCTCAGTTGAACTCCTTTCAGAAGTATCTCTTAGACCCAGGCGTACCAGTTCTGCAATATTTTCTCTCATGTTAGATTGTTTCAGATTTTTAACATTTCTTCCTCCGACTCGTAGAATGTTTCAGTCTACTCTGATGGCCACTCCCTGAGCAGTCTCTACACGTAAATCCTATTGGGCGATTATTTATCTCCGGAATTCTATTTGTAATTTGAAAGGTTTACATGTTCTCGGGATACCCATAAGGTCTTTAATGCAGTGGCTTCCCGTTGCCTTTTGCATTCCCATGCCATTGATCATATC
This sequence comes from Vandiemenella viatica, assembly GCA_031002005.1. Classification (NCBI taxonomy): domain Eukaryota; kingdom Metazoa; phylum Arthropoda; class Insecta; order Orthoptera; family Morabidae; genus Vandiemenella; species Vandiemenella viatica. The sequence goes on along the minus strand of JARYHS010008075.1, from coordinate 106,379,203 downwards.
TGATTAATTTGCCTTTAGGGGGCGTTTACAATCCAAAGGGCAAGAGGGTGCCTTGGACCGTTTCCCACCGTTGCACCCTCATTTAGGAGGCTCTTGGAAAACAGTGGGTTACTCCTCGTACCGGGAATCTTTCAGTCGTCAGAGTCTCGTCCGTGCAAGCGGGGTGCACCACGTGAAGGAGAGGTTGACATTTGGTTGGAAGAGGCTAATATAGCCTCTTCCAAACCCTTACACTCCATAGACCGTGTAAAAACGTGGAATCGTTCATATTGTGCCAGGCAGTGTGGTTCGTGATGATCTGGCGCAGGAAATGATTTATCCAATTCTAGTAAACAGACCGCTTACTATTTCTACTTTCCTAGCGAATTTATACAAACTTCAAAAATTTTCTGTATCCAGCGGTCACAAATTGTTCTAACTACGTACCGAAAGTGATCAAATGTCTGCACAGAAACAAGTGGTGTGGCAGAGCTTTGCATTTTCTCTCCGCATACAATGGTGTAGACGATGATTTTATTATAGCCATATTGTCAGTGGTGACGAAAACGGCAATCCATGGCCGGATGATTATGTGCATCGGTTGTCTCAGAATATGTTACTCACATAAGAAATAAGAAAAACAAATGCAGTACGTTATTGACTATGGGAAAGCAACATTGTTGAAGTTCTATGACGAAAGGATTCCGACTAAAAGTATATTAAAATTCCCATTCTGAATGAATATTAACAGCATTAGAATTTATAAATGAGAAGGCTATGAAAACTCTCTTGACAAAGATGAAAGGACCTGGACCTGGATGAAGTATTTGAATCAGTCCTTAAGATTAATTTTTTAACTCATTAGCCACGGATACTATCAGACGGAAGCATTAAAAGGGCAGAGGGCGATCACAGCATACGGGAAACAGCAGACTGTTTCCTGTTTAACTGCACTACAGAGGATCATCAAGTGAAAGTGTACGGCTCACTGGAATACAGAGGTGGTGAAAGACACACACTTTTGTGAATGGAATCGGTTACAACAGTGTTTCTCAACCCGCGGTCTGTAGGCAGAATAGCAAAAATTTAATTCTAATTGAATTAAGGACAGCAAAACTAAGTTAATAAAAGCTGTACACATGAAGTGGATATAGTATTCGTACTGTATAAGGCTATAAGAGAGTATCAGCGACGAGCCTATAAATCATAATTTGCAAAAGCCATCAATATGGGAACGGCAAGCTACAAATCAGATATTTCTAGCATATTAAGATGTGATTAGATTGTTACTCTGCAGCAAAGAGAGCGGCTTGATTTCAGGAATTAAGTTAATGACTGTTTCTTGGGGTCCTTATTGTAGGGGTAGATCCTCAGGAAGCGCGGTTGGCAAGGTTGGGTAATAATATATATATACATATAGGTTAGAAATTAGGTCCATCTAAGTTAGTGGTCCGTAGAATTATTTTCGACATTTTACTGATCCTCGGGTTGATAAACGCTGGATTAAAACAAGGTCAGCTATCTTTCTCCAATACGGAAATCGTGAAATGGACGAATTAACATAACTCACTAAGCTGAAGATTGGTGTTGGTGGTGGAAACTTGGCATTTGGAGAAACGAGTTCTATACTTTTTACCGCTGTCAGCGACTATTTAAACTTGGTTTAAAAATTTGATTATAATTTCTAACCGATAATAATTTGAGAAAGAGGAGGTATGTTGTAGTTGTATTTTGCAGAAAACTTGTTTCATGTTTAAGTATTTATGTAAAGTTTCTGGTTTATAATTTTTGTTTTTAAGGAATAAAGATTAACGGTTCCTGATATGTCCAAGAGAACGAAATATTAATATATATACATAATAAATAAAATAAATATGGTGCAGTGACCTGATCTTATTAAATTGTTAAATTTACGTTTTATGCCGGTGAAAACTACGTCGAAAAATAGTTTGAGGTAACCGATTTCTGTTACGAATAAACTTGCTAGAAACTAAACTTTTTTTTTTTTTTTTTTTTTTTTTTTTTTTTTTTTTTTTTAAAATCTAAAGGTGGTTGATTTTGAAAACATTTTGCAATGTAGGCGCGATGACGGACAGGCAGGTTGTTCACGTTTGAAAGTAGTTAGTTCCAAAATCATTTCTGTATTTTTAACCTGTATATTAGCTTTATCGATGGTTTATATTCCTATTTTCTCGATCCACAATAAAGTCGTGATATAAAGGCAGCTCTACGCTGTAAGCACCCACGGAGGCAGTTGTAAGTTCTCGTATTCTCGATGTGACCGGGTATATACAATAAAAGCCGCAACTGCGGTTAGTTATACAAAATTTTTCAGAAATAATCTATCTAATTTTTTATTTTTGTGTGTCGTCTCCAATTCTTAATTTAATCATTTATCTGAAATATCGCCTTAAACCTGCAATATAACCGTTCTTAAATTGTGATTTATCATTCTTTTGTCCATCATGTGTTCCCCGGGGCGTTTAGTACCAACATTATGGTCGATATGTAGTTGGGGAGAGAACTCAGTGTTGCCACCCGTCTGTGTTTTAAGGTTTTAGTGTTAAATGCGTTACTATTGTGTTTGAGGTGGTTATGGTAATTGGCACGCACCGCACAGGGACTCTGAGCTGGGCCCGCTGCAGCTGCACTGCTTCTGCCTGCCCTACCTGGACTCGTCGCTCGGCTGGTGGCGGCGGCGGCGCGAGTCCCCCCACCAGCGCCGTCGCGACGAGCCGCCGTCGCCGTCGGCTGGCCCCCGCAGCGTCGCCTTCAAGACGCCTAGCCAGCAGGCGCCCGGGCACGGTCCCACCGCCTCCACCAGCAGGGAGGTGCCAGAGATATACGTCACACCACCTGCAAATAAGAAAGGTGGGACCAGCGTCTGAAGTCTCAAGACACCCACAGGGCCTCCACTAAAGAGTTCACTTATCTGTTTGTACGATATACAGTTCCTGCTTCTTAGTAAACAAGTTGCTAGCTAACTTCCAGTGTTCTGTTCCTCTCAAAACTAGCTCCTAAAATATTTTAATTTATCAAGCTGTATCCACAGTGGATTGGGTATGCATACTTTCTGTTACTGCTTTTCGATCGCTTCTACAACCTAACCCATTCCGTGTCTCATAGTGCACATGACACCATTAACAATAAAAAAAACATTTAAGAAACAATTTTCATCGGTTCGTGAAAAATAAGGGAACTTCGAAACTCGGAGATGGCTTAATATGTTACATCAATTCTCCGGAATTGCAACATGTAAAAAAAAAAAACATATAATAAATAAATAAATAAAAATAAAAAATAAAAAAGTCGAAATGATATATGCTGAACATATATTCGAAAATTACTAGACTAAAAATGTTAGTCACAAAATGTATTGTTGGAGTTGCAGTAGGGACATTGGTCAAGTTTCTTGTATTTGTTGAAAAACTGAATGTTATTCATCCTTCCTAAAACATTTTATTTGCTCAAAATTCTGAATCAAAGATGTGGCATACCGCACAACTCAGGGTGAAAAAAAAAATAAAGTGAGAATACTTAACTTTATAAATAAAACAGCAATAAATCGAATGTCCAAAACGAGAATGATGAAGACACAGACGAAACACAATAACAAGATCAAGTAGCAAACAACACAGGGTGTTAAAAAAAGCGTAAAATATTTTAAGAGGTTATAGTGTGCATTAAAATAAGACAAAAATGTTTAATAAACATTGGTTCCCAAACGCATACTTTCGGAGTTAGTAAAAGGTCTGCAATGTGAAGTCCATTCACGGCAATGCATGCCTCAGCCCTTCGGCGTAAGTAGTGTTGTAAAAAGAAAAGTTTTTTTTCTGACTTGAAAAAAAAAAAAAAAACACATGAAAAAACTACTTTCTTTTTCATAATTACTAAATCTCAAATTTGTAAGGCATTTATCGTTTAATATGACTTTTAGAATTTATACTAAGTACTTATCTTAATTTTTAAATCTACTATATTTTTCTAGTTCAGTTGAAAAGAAAATTACGAAAATATTGGCAACATTGACTGAAGTTTCCTTTTACGAACGGGAACTTCCCGATGACGCTAGGTTGCGCGAGAATGAATCCCCGTTCCCGGTTTTTTGGTTTGATACTCGCTATTGGAACTAGTACTGCCAGCCCCACGAATTTATCTGTAGACCAACGGATCTTTTCAAAAAATTAGGAATTTTAAATTTATCAACGGTTTTTTGCCTCTTTTTATTACTTATTGTGATTTCCTTATATTCGTATATTTGTTAAACTCTCAGCGTATGGTGATACTGAGTCATCAAATTGTCAGTAATTATGAATCGTTTCCTTACAACTGTTGGCGTAAACCAACGATTGAAAAAAATAAAAATAAATAAAGCTCCTATTTGTATGGTAATAGATTTAAATTCAAACTTAAAAGATCGTAATACAAAATTGTCGGCACAGTTTTTATGCACAGTGCGTACTTTGCTCACAATTTAAAATTGTAATCTCAAAATCTTTTGCGTACAATACAAGAACAACCAGTAAAAGAAAATGTAACTATTTCTGAAGTTATAGATCTAGAGGAGGCAGAAGAAGAAACAGAAAATTCCGACACTGACCAAACTAGTGTTGGTAGTGCTGATACTTGTGAATGTGGTACTGACATAGAGGATGAATAAAATTATGTTACCTATATGGATACATTTATGAATCATTATGTAAGACATTTTTTTCAATTTGCAACACTAGGTGTAAGGCATCACCCACTTTTTAAAACTGTCTTGTTTGGTTTTGTACCTGACAACTTGGACTGAAGACGTACCAATGTTTATTTTGACTTGTTTTGATGCATACTATCACATCGTAAAATATTTAACACTCTTTATAATAGACCGTTGACGCTGTGTGAGCGGAGGCTGCGCTCACTGAAACGGGGAGGTACAACGGGACCAGGCACGAGCCGTCCTGATGACGACATAGGCGGTTTCCCAGAATCATCGGCCAACGCTTGTCCACCTTTTTCATCATGACGACCACTTACTAAGTCGGGCCTAATTTTTTAATTATGTGTATGCTATTAACGAACCCTCCGTATGGTTATCAGCACATACCGCGGTCGCTTCAAACCCAACACCTGCGATAATGCCTTCGTGAAACAGTATTTTAATTAATTCTTAAAGGTATGCCGCTCTCTTTAATGCTAGCTGTAAACGTATTTTATTATAGTAAGAATGCAGTTATATCCTGAAAACACCAGATTTTTTTTTCTGGCCGTTAAAATAGTCTCCTATAGGCTTATACAGTGCGAGTGTACAAATTTTACTAACTTCTGGTCTGGGGAACACAGGATAATTAGCATACAAGCTGTCAATGGAGTCACTAGTGTAGGATTTGTAATGAATAAGGGAGTAGGGAAACGGGTGAGTTACTATGAACAGTTTAGTGACAGGATTATTTTGATGTGGTTAGAAAGTAAGCCCACCCAAACTACGTTAGTACAAGTGTATATGCGAACGTCACTGGAAGATGATGAAGAAATAGAGAAAATATACGCTGAAATTGAAGAACTAATCCAATATGTGAAGGGGGAGGAAAATCTAATAATCTTGGGTGACTGGAATGCGATAGTTGGAGAAGGAAAAGAGGGAGGAATACTGTAGGAAGGTTTGCTCTAGGAGAAAGAAATGAGCGAAGAAGCAGGTTGTTAGAATTTTGTGAAAGAAATAAGCAAGTTGTCCTGGAAGTAGCTCAACCGAGGATGAATGGAATGCATTAAAGACCGAAATAAAGAAAGCTGGTAAAGAAACATTATAATTTAGGAAACAAGCTGCCAGAAAACCTTGGATTACAGAAGAAATTTCGGAGCTGATGGATCAGAGGAGGAGGTACAAAAATACTCAGGATGAGGCAGAAAGAGAGCAATACAAGCTATTTAGAAAGCAAATAAATAGGAAATGCAAAAAAGCAAAAGAAAAATGGCAACAAGAAAAGTGTGAAGAATTAGAAAAGGGGAATGGTCGTAGGTAAAGTAGCTGTTGCATATAGGAAGATCAAACAGAATTTTGGAGAAATGAAGAAAAGAGGTGTCAACATTAAAGCTGCTGATGGGAAACCTCTTTTAAGCTCAGATGATAGAGGTAACCAATGGAAGGAAACCCCAGAAGATTTGCTGTCATTTATTCGCCGGGAAAGCCTACACTCACATATATATTCGTATGTTTGATCGTTGAAAGCAACTTTAAGGGACGGAAGATTTTTATGCCACTATTCAAACAAGTACAGACATTTGTTTTTTTTTTTTTTTTTTTAAAATAAAAATCCGTCTTCTAACAACTGGTTTTATTTTTAACTTTCCTCTACCAACATAACTTATTAAACTTGATGTTCTCTATGGTTTTGTGGAGATTGAGGTGACCAGTTTTGTAGCGATGGTATGTGGCCGTTGGGAATGCCTGACGAAACCAGTTGTTAGAAGACGGATTTTTATTTTAAAAAAATATTTATGCAACAACTGCGGAACATGGCCTACAACAAAGTTAATTTGTTTTTGTTCTTATTCAAAAGGAGATAAAATACTTAATCTTAAAACAGGGTGACGATGTAGAAAAATTAATAAATGCACTTTTTTCATTAAACTGTAAACTTACTTTAGGATCTTTCGTAATTAAGTCGTCTTATATGAACACTTATGCAATCAATTAGGAAGTACTGATAAACATTTTTGCACTTACGGTAGTTTCCTTCATTTGTGTGTGTGTGTGTGGAAGTCATGTAATAATCATTCTGAAAATACTGCTGTTAAATCAACTTCCAATTTAGAACATGTTGCACTAAGGATTGCATTCCCGCAGCGTTTTCAATCCACATTTGCGGATTGCGGGATTACCGTCAGTCCCGCGGGATCTAGCATAATTTTTGGAGTGTTATCAAATTAAATAATAAACGCATATTTATTAAATTAATAAATCAATTTTAACGTTAAATAACAGAATTAATAGTTAACAATATTTTATTTAGCAAAATAACATTAATTTACAAAGTTCTAGCCTTCCTTAATTATACTTTTCCATTTTTACAATTTTGTTTTAAACCTAATTCTAGTTGTTAAATAAATAATAGAACATGGTCAGTACCCAGTTTTAGGAAATAACTTAAGTTTGAAAAAATAATCTATCTACTTTATAAAATATTATTTTGACCAGCATGCGTTGCAGTTCGTGCAACCCGCCAAGTCGAGTCAACGGCGGCATTTTTCTTTCTAAATGGGAATACATAGGTAAAGCAGACACATTAACATGTACAAATTGAATGAAAGCCTATGGGTTTATGTGCATAAATTAAATTGTAAAAAGTTTATTCTTGTGCTTTGGGATATACAATATTTTTAACCCACTTCAAAAATAGGAGGAGGTTCTCAATTCGTCTGTATTCATTTATTTATTTTTTGTATGTATCTTCAGCGATATCATCGCCAATTTTGAACAGATTTAAATGAATTTTTTTTAGTGGCTGGGGTATACCTCCAAAGTGGTGCCATATGAATATCATTGAGAAACCACCCCTTCTAGCTGTTTTACCCTTTAATTCTTTATAAAAAAAACACATTTCTTATCCGTTTTCGATGGAACTTTGAACATGTATAGTCAAAAATATAGAGAAAAATACTGTCAACTTTTGGTTTGAAAAACTGAACCCCTCTCCCCCTTAATTTTTGTCAATGTTCTTTATACAAAGCTACAGTCGACACCATTTAACTGATCTCCATTAAAGTTGGCATATACATGTACCTTTTCATGGAGAAGGTTTCTGACAAAAAAATAAAATAAAAAAACCATCCCATCTCCCACTTTACACCCCTTAATTTTATACAAACCTACATACATGATATGATTTTGATTGAACTTTGCACATGTATACTTTAAAATAAATAGAAAAATCCTGTCAACATTTGGTCTGTCAAAGCTCAGCCTCTCTCCCTCCTTCCACTTCCTTAATTTTTGTCGATGTTCTTTATAAAAAGCTACAGTCGACACAGGTTGACTGATTACCATCAAAGTTGGCATATACATACAATTTTTGATGGAGAAAGTTTCTGACCAAAAAAATAAAAAAACTCCCCATCTCCCCCTTTACACCCCTTAATTATATACAAACCTAAATATCTTATATGATTTTGATTGAACTTTGCACATGCATACTTTAAAATAAAGAGAAAAATCCTGTCAACATTTGGTCTGTCAATGCTCAGCCCCTCTCCCTCCTTCCTTTTTTGTCAATGTTCTTTATAAAAAGCTACAGTCGAAACCATCGATTACCTTGAAAGTTGGCGCTTATATGTATTTTCTCACGGAGAAGGTTTTGACCAAAAAATCCAAAAACCATCCCTCTCCCCATTAAACCGCTTAATTTTTAAACAAACCCATAGTTTTGATTCGGTTTAGAGGGAACTAAGCACACTTTTACTATAAAACAAAGAAAAAAATAATGTCAACTTTTGGTTTGAAAAAACTGAACCCCTCTCCCCGTTTCACCGAATTTTTTTTTTAGCAGTAAGGGAGCGTGCATAAACCACGTAGCTCCATTTTGGCCTCCGGTAAGCCCCCCCTCCCCTCCCACGTAGCCCTACGTGACTTTTGCCACTACCTCCCCCTCCCTCCCCCTCCCTCCCACATAGCACGTAGCTTTTTTCCCTTTTGATTCTAGAAGACATTTTGTACTGTTTTCTCTTGTCAGACTATTGAAAATTACATACGGGGATAATTAAATGACGGAAATAAATATTCACATGCTGTTGTGTGTTCTGTTCCTTATTTTAACTGTGAAAAATGTTATGAAAGGAAAGCTACGTGGCCTGGCTCGGAACTCCCCCTATCCCCACATAGCACAGTGTAGCCTTTCAGCGAACCCCCCGCCACCTAGACCGAGCACGCACCCTAAGAGGCAAAATTGTTACATCGAGCGTAGAAAAGCAATACCCTAACAAAGGAGTGCAAGATATTTCACAAGTTGATTCTAACGAACACCATCAATGTAGTGCCCAGAAGAGTGAGCTAATCTGTACACTCGGGCGTCCTCTGGGTAACGCCATTGCCGGCTAATCTTTCCACCACAAAGGCGTTGCGATTAGTAACCAGGGCCGGCGCTAGGAATTTCGGGCCCGGGGTAAAATGGGCGACTTTTTTTTCTAGCCCTACAAACTGGCGGATGACTATGGGTGGATTCTTGGCTTCATGGCCTGAGGGCCCCTACAATCGGTATTCGGGGCCCCCCCTCAGCCGGTGGGCCCCGGGTACTTTTGACCCGCTTACCCCCCACCCCCCTAACGCCGGCCCTGTGAGTAACTATAAAAACAATGGGTGTTTTTCAAGACCAATCTTAACAGTAATGTCAATCAACATTGAAGGTCTATCTACAATTAAAGAAGAACTACTCAGTGATATGTGACGTTCTATGTTTACAAGAGACACATAGAGATATCGCTCAGAGAAGACCAAAAATAGGAGGAATGCGTCTTATAGCTGAGAGGCCACACGGACAGTACTGTAGAGCTATCTTTGCAAAACCAGATCTTGCAGTGATTTCCACTTCTGATACACAGGCTAATGACATTGAAATACTGACTATCGAGTTGAGTAACTGCACAGTCACGTCAATCTACAAGCCACCAAATGCAAATTTCCAATTCAATCCATCAGCAAATTTCTGCAGTCAGAATTCACATATTGTAACTGGTGACTTCAACAGCCATAGCAGCGTCTGAGGATATGAGGATGATGACGAGAATGGGGATGCTCTACTAAAGTGAGTGGAACATCATAAGCTAACTCTTCTTCATGACAGTAAACTCCTACATTCTTTTAACAGTGGAAGATGGAAGCGGGGTTATAACCCTGATCTGCTGTTCGTAAGCGATGGCCTGGCCCCTCAGTGCGCTAAAACAGTTTCATAACCAATACATAACCAACCTAGACCAATATGCATTCAGGCATTTGCAGCAATCAGACCGTAGAAGATTCCATTCCCACGAAGCTTTAATATCAAAAAAAACTAATTCGACAGCTTCTACTGAAAATTTAGATTATATGATTTGCATTAGGACTATAATGACTTTGTAGAGGCTGTGAAAACGAGTTCCCGTCTTTCAATTCCTAGAGGTTGCCGCACAATGTATATTAGAGGCATGAACGAAGAGATTCCTTTCCTGCAGGAATATCTGAGGCTCTTTGAAGAAAACCCTTTTAGCCAGGAAATTGTAGAAACTGGGTTAAAACTGTGCTCCGCATTTTCAAAGACTGAGCGAGAACGTTGGATTGAGACCATGGAAAAAATGTCCAAAAATAGCCGCAAGGCATGGCAACTTCTGAAAAGACTTATCAGTGACCCAAGTGTAGCCAATACACATGCTAATGTAACACCCAACCAAATAGCACATCAGCAATTACTGAATGGCAAAGGAGGAAGACTCAGAAGAAGAGACTGGAATAAGATAGTAAGGCAATCACAAGTAGGAACAGAAGATCTCTCCGCGGAATTTCAAATGAATGAGTTGACGAAAGCTATTAAAATGTGCAAAACTGGTAAAGCAACAGGACTTGACGATATAGCTGTGGATCAGCTTAAACATTTTGGTGCCATTGCAACGGAATGGCTATTGCGTGTTTACAAGAACTGCCTCCGAGGGAAACAGATATAGAGCGAGACGAAAGTTATTGCCACATTGAAACCTGGGAAAGACTCTTCTATCGCCAAAAACTATCGCCCTATTTCTCTGTTATGCCACCTCTACAAGATATTTGAAAGAAAGCTGCTTAATCGACTGAGTCCAAAAATCGAACCGAAACTGTTTCACCAGCAAGCGGGTTTCAGACATAACAAAAACTGCACCGCACAAGTCCTCAACCCGACTCTGCACATTGAGGATGGTTTTGAGGTAGGATTGATCACAGGAGTGGCCTTTGTAGACGTCTCTTCAGCGTATGGCACTGTATAGCATAACATCCTATTGCATAAACTATCTCACAAATTATTTTTAATTTACAGAAATCATCCGAATTTTACTTCAGAACCGAAGGTTTTACGTTGAATTTCAGGCAACAAAAGTCGATGGAGAACACAAAAAAATGGTTTGCGCCAAGGAAGTGTCCTGGCGCCGACGTTATTCGACATTTACACTAATGATCAACCCCAGCCGCCAATGACTCGAATTTTTGTCTATGCAGATGACCTAGCACTAGGAGTACAAGACAAAGATTTTGAAACAGTGGAGGAGCGTTTCAGTAATGGTTTACAATCCTTCACCGCCTACTATGAAGACAATCAGTTGAAACCGAATCCATCCAAAACTCAACTATGCGCCTTTCATTTAGGAAACAGACATTCCAACAGGAAACTGAAAGTCAGATGGGAGGGCGTAGAACTAGATCACTGTTTCAATCCAAAATATCTCGGAGTTACACTTACACTTACAAAAAGTACTGCTTAAACACAAAAGGCAAAGTTTCAACCCACAACAATATCCTGCGGAAACTCACAGGAAACGTACGAGGTGCACATCCCGCAGTGCTCCGAACATCAGCTCTTGCACTGAGTTATTCTGCTACAGAATATGCCTGTTCCATTTGGTACAACTCTGCTTATGACGAACAAGTAGACGTAGCGTTGCATGAAACCTGCGGAATTCTAACGGGTTGCCTCAGAGCCACGTCGATTGAAAAACTATATGGTCTGGTAGGAATCGCTCCCCCTGATATAAGACATAACATACCTGCAATGTCAGAAAGAAACAAGGCTAATCAAAACGCTGCTCGTCCCTTATTCGGGTATCAACTCCTCAGGCATAAGCTGAAATCTAGATAAAGCTTTCTTAGGTTGACAGTTGCTTTAGATGTACCACCGAAAGTTGCCCGGCTCAGTCTGTGGTGAACAAGAATGACTCATATGAACCAACAAGCTTCGAGCCCGTCAAAATTGACGGTTTAAATGCAATATTCTAGCAGTTCATTTTTTTTGCAGTTGGTTAATTATACGGAATTGTTATTACATAATGCTAAGGACCTTGATTTTGTAATATTCTACAATTTCATTTGCAGTTCACATAGCAATACAGTAGTAACTTCTACTGAATTAATGACGACGGAAGTATAGAACCAATAAAATTAAAAACAAATTAGTAATCCCAAAAACTTTTGCTATCCATGTAACATCAGTTTCATTTCTGATCCAGGCAAAATTCAGCACGATAAATTTGGAACTACTTTCACCCGAATTAATTACTACCGTTAGTAATATGGCGCTTATAAAACCAGTTTAAATGGTTTGTAAAACTTATTTCAGAGCGAATCATGCTGTAACAAAATGTGTCAATTGTAATTCTGCTCAACTTAGCCACAAGCTCCACTAATATTGCATTCGAAAATCATAGCTTCTATTACCCTCATATGAATAACGACGGGCATCACCTATGGTGGTAGTCGGGAGTTTAATCTGGAAAAGCTTGTATGGAAAAGCGAATAACGATCATTTTTAGTGATATTTTCGTGATATGAGTACCATACTGTGGTTAGATAATCGAAGTATTTGACTATGATTTATTTAAATAAATGCATTTTACTTTATGTCGGAAAGTATAATATCTGAGTGATACTATCTGCGATTTGCACATTTCGTGTAAACTTTCTCTGAGTTTTTAATAAACTTCATTGTTTATCTTCTGCCAGAAACATTCCTAGGTTAGGTTTTAACCTAATTTTTATAACTGATACAGATAATATAACGCAAACATGGAATACTCTTCTCCTTGTATGAATTTCTACATCTAGTTGTCATAAATAAATAAAAAGCAACATGAAAATTTAAACGAACGTACCAATTGTAAATTTTTAACGTATGATTGCCTCGCATTAATTTCTTTTATAGCTGCTCTTCGTGTGTTTATGCATTTACTTCGAAAACAGAATATTGCGTTTTATCTGGCAACGCAGTTACGTAATAACAGAGACAATGAGAAATTAAAGTTTACTTTTATTAGCGACATGTTACTGAAAACTACTCGTAGTTCCACATTTTTTTAAAGAATAAAATGTTACGAAAATCAGACTTAATGCCTTGTATTATGGCAATTAATTTCATAGTGGTTGCGTATTTATTAACCTGTGTAAATAATTTCTAATATCTCAGCTCGTCACTATTTGGCTCCAAGAATATCGTTGTTGGATTGCGATTGATAAATTGAGTTGATAAAAAGGTAAACTTAAATCTCATTTAATAGATAACAATTTAATCAAATACTAAGAGTATCATCTATGATGGTAGGAGGAATTTATTCTGGAAAAGCTTTTAAGGAAAAACGAATAAGAATAATTTTTTATTATATATTTCGTTGTACGAATACGTTACTCTAGTTAGATTATCAGAGTATTTGATTAGGATTTTACATAAATAAATGCATTTAACTTTAGATGACGGAGACTATAATTTCGAAAACGAATAACTGTTATCTATTTGACTGAAACATTTCGCGATTACGTACGTTTCTTTGAGTTTTTAATAAACTTCATTGTTTCTTATCGTCTGCCAAAAAAAAAAAAAAATTCTTAGGTTATGGTTTAACCTATTTCTTATAACTGATACAGATAAAATGGCGTAAATATTTAATATCCTTCTCCTTACATGAATTTCTGCATGTAGTTGTCGTAAATAAACAAAAAGTAACATGATGGAACGAATGTAATATGGTGGCTGTTAATTGGCGAGTGACCGTTATATAGCTAATAGCTATAAACGACGTGCGCAGTCTCCAGATTAGCATTTTATATAAGAGGATGGGTACCTACTATACAAGCACTACCACCAGGTGGCAACCTCAACTGGAAGACCTGGAGAGCGCTAAATTGTCTGAGAAGTGGATTGGGTAGGATCAAAAATAACCTGGCAAGATGATATTATCTTGAAAATCCTAATACTGGAGTGTGGGGCAGAACAGACCATTCAGCATTTATACAATTGCCTGCAGTGCCCATCAACCTGCACTCTGCAAGACCTCCTTCGCGCCAGTGACAATGCCATACAAGTTGCTGACTTTTGGTCATCCATTATATGAACTCATTGGTATTGATTGATATAATTTTATTTCTGTTAATGTTATTACTGTCTCTAACAATTTGTAAAAGCAGCGTTTTTGACACGAAATAAATAAATAAAGTGCAGTTTTTACCATGACATGGAAATGTTATTTCTCGGATTTAAAATTTCAAGGAATAAATAGGAAATAACGGAACGATGAAAGATAATGTTAGGCTAGTTACGAGTTGTTGCTACCTGAGCTACTAGTCAGACGCAGATGCTGAGCCCGGAAGTTAGCGCATTGTTTCGCGGTCCCTAGCTTCGAGTCGGATCGCTGGCAACTATGGTTTGGCCGCCCCTGGCAATGTAAAGGCTAGCGCGCTGGCTTCGCATTGGACGGGTCGTCGGTTCGAGTCCGGCCTCGGGCACGGATGGTTTTAATCAAGTGTTGTGTTCCACCTGTGCTGTCCTCACTATTGTGTCCACAATACCTGATACAACAAACAGTGGTACAAAAACAAATTGGAGATGACTAAATGGTCGCAAACACCGAAGGCCATTAGTAAAAAAAAAAAAAAAAAAAAAAAAAAAAAAAAAAAAAAAAAAAAAAAAAAAAAAAAAAAAAAAATCCCCTATGGATTGCAAAAGTATAAGGTTTACCTTGTGTTACCCGTGCAACGGGACACTAAAAACATATAATTAATCGATTGAGAAGTTAATGTAACAGATTTCTGTCAGTATCTTTTAAACAATCCAAATTATTTTTTGTTGTTCTTAGACAGCAGAGTGTTAGTTATGTATGGTATCTCACTGCGACGACACGGAAAAGATCGGTTAAAGATGAAAACGTATTCCGTCAGGATTTTTGAGAAGACAAAATTACCCATTCGCTTGAGGAACTTCTGGATTTATTTGATAACCGAAATCTGGCTGACTGGACTGGGAATTTATAGTAAATACTATCCAATGCCATTAATGAACGATACCTGTCACACACTTCTTTCTACGGTTCATTCATGTAAATATATGGTTTGTAATTTTTAAAAGTGGAGCTCAAAATTTGTTGATGATTATAGAACCGCAAAGGATCAGAATGACTGCACGAAAGAAACACCACAGTTTCTAAACCAATCTTTCAATTCAGAAACACAAAGAAGTGATTCGATTAATTTCACAATCGTTTGCTGAGCACTTTTACCTCTTGGTATCTGTAGATTTTCTTATATTAATTCTCTGTTTACTGAAGAGACGCTCAAGTCAAAATTAAAAGCAATTAGTTTCTCAATCCTGAAATATGTAACAATCCATTCTAGATATCAGACCGAACGTGGTGGTGTAACGGCTAGCGTTCTGGCCTCGCATTCGGGAGGACGGCGGTTCGAATCCCCGTCCGGGCATCCAGATTTGGGTTTTCCATGGTTTCCCCAAATCACTCCAGGTGAATGCCGGGATGCTTCCTTCAAAAGGCGATGGCCGAATTCCTTCCCATTCCTTGCCACCCATCCTTTACCGTCTCTAAAGACCTAGTTGTTATAGGACACGTTAAGCAGTTAAAAAAAAAAAACCTAGATATCAGTGAACGGAGGATTGGAAATCACAATATCCAAGTGTTTTATACGTGTCCTACGTTTCATTCACTCTGTATTGGACGAAGATAAAAATCATAAAAAAACAATAATGACACTAATTATATATAATTTTTTGATAAAAGAGAAAGTAATATGGCATTTAGTAAAAGCAAAAAGGTCGGCCTGCCAGAAGATACCATTGTCATGAACGGCACTGTAATCAGTTATAAAATTTTATAGTTCATCTCTGTTACAGTATACAAGTGACGTGTGGAAGGAAAATCGTGGTGTAATGAGGCTGCATGGTTGTTTACCCGCAGTCTTAAACGCCAAGCCTTTCTTGGTCCTAGACTGGATTATCTCCGAGGATATTCCGATACCTATTATAGTTTGTAATGGTTAGATTTCTAGAAATACCTTTTTGTTGGCATTAGCATCTTAAGGTCAATGCATAGAGTTCGAATAAAATCTATAGTAACTATGTCCTGAGTGAATTGTTAGATAACTGAGTAGAAGAGATTGCATTTGTAAAGCTAAATTATTACGATGTTATAATCGCTTTCAGAACTAACCTTCACTGTATGTGAATTCGTAATTCATATCAGTTTTTCATATGCTGTTGATAAGTTTACAATTTACAAAAACATGAAAGAAACTAAAACTCATCTAATCTTCTTCAGCTCGTCCCATAGCTGGTAGCTCCTATATTTGAATTGTTACTATCAGGACTTATACTGATTTTCCAAATCAGAGAGAATCTTAATAACGATTTAGGTACCGTAAATTTTTTCCCAAATTGATGCTAAATATCAGAATTATAAGTGAATTGACCAGGGTTTCTGTCGAGTTAACTTCGTTGTGCTGATGGTCATTTAATATAAACGTTATCCGGCGCTTGCGTAGCAGGGTTTATCATTACGTTATTTTAAAAAGTATTCTTTTTGTGGAGGAGCGAACCGTAGACTTGCCACCTCTTAACCTGACCACGTTTCCGATTACGCTAAGAAACAGTATTCACTGCAGATGCTGCTTACCACATACAAATACCTTGAGTGGAAGGTTTCTGTTTTCAAAAGAAATGAGACTATTTTAAAGTATACTTCTACGAAGTAGTTTTTTTTAGTGTTGGAGAGTGACTCGGCTTTAAAAAAATAAAAATCCGCAAAATATATGTCTGACACTACAGAACTTCTTTACAGTGTTACTTCCGTAATTGCAGTGATTCGTTAAAATATTTAAATAAACACGAAAACAGATGACGTTCCTTTTTATCACTCTAACTTTATGAAAGGTGTATAATGAAATTCGTATTTAGGTTTACATCAGAATTAGCCTCGAGTAAAATTTATCGATAAAATAGTTCTTTTCAGAAGTGAGTATAATCTGTCGTTACCGGGGTGATAGATAAAATTTACTTTTGTTGCTACTGTCAGTTTAAAAACATGACCGAAATGCATTACCACCTTTGACAGTAGGAATCTTCATAAAATGTTTCCTTGACAATTGGCTCAAAGAAACCAACGAGAGATAAGCATTTTTTCTCACTAAAAAAATAGTGTTGAATATTTGTGTGAAATACAGTGTCTCTTAATGTGTAAGTGTAGAGTATTAGGGAAGTGAAACACAGGTATTTTATATACCGGTGAAAATGAAAGTTCGTATTTTCCTGTTGTCATAGAACTGAGCGGAAAGTCTAGTAGCCTTACTTTCAATCATTCATTGCGTGACTGGGTGTAGACTTTGGACGTTACTGAATATAAGTTACATTCCCTTATAAATCGACATGAATTTCTGTTCCCGTACTACACTCAAGATGTGAATCTTATTTAATTACCCCGTTTAATGAGATGTTGTATAATTGTGTATAGACATTTAAAAAAATGTATGAGTCAGTTCTTTGCCTCACTCAACATAAAAAATGTCAAAATGAAGGAAGTGATGCGACTCGATGGATATTTGTTGTTTAAAAATTGTAGGAATTTTTGCATAATCATCTACCGTTTTCTGTTAAGATACGTATTCCACTTTCATAGTAGAATTCTTTATTATTTTGTTAAGAAAAATAATCTTCCTGGTGGGAAGCGTACCGTGGATCTGTGATCTCTTACCTGCGAACTCTTCCGATTTTGCTGGGAAACACTTCTTACCTTGAGTGGAACCTGTAATTTTGAAAGTTCTCTTTTTTTTTGAATAAAGGAGACATATCTACTGTGCTATGGAGAATTAACTTCTTATATTTGGAGAGTGAGTCCGCTTAAATGTATCTCTGGCACTATCTTTTTCATTGATTTAACTGCTTAAATTCTTCACGGTGTTACTTCTGCAATAGTAGTGATTTTAACTTTTGTTTGAAAGGAAAGTCCGATAGCAACATAACAATTCTTTTTTACCCCTCTAATTTTATAAAGTAAGAAACGATAAAAATCGTTCTTTTTAAAAGCGTGGTAACTCTATAGTAAAACTGAAACATACCGTTATTTGCCGTCGAGATGACAGATAAAATAACATTTTATTGCTGCAGTCAACTTAAAGAAATACGAGATGTGTGAGAAAAGTAATGAGATTGGTTAACACTGTGAGTGATCTGGCAACGCTGTGTGCTAGACCCGTTTGTTCATCCCTTCCACACGCTCAATCCGAGATTCAACTCCGTTCAGACAAAACATTATTTTTGACAACGCCATCAGTGAAGTTGTGTTTTTGTTGTGTGTTAAGAAAATGAAGCATCGGAATTTAGAGCAAAGTTGTGCAATCAAGTGTTGTGTTAAACTAGGGGAATCCACGACTGTGACCTTTGAAAAGTTGAAACAGGCCTATGAGAACATTGCTTATCAAGACCACAAGTTTTCCGCTGGCTCAAATCATTTTTGGAAGGCCGAGAAGTTGTTGATCACCCTTGCTCAGGGAAATCTTCAACTTCAAAAACTGACGAAAACGTTGAGCGTGTGAGGACTCTTGTGAGTTCTGACCGCCAGGACAAAACTTCAACCAAGTGTTTTAAAAAGGTATACTTGAAAGGCTCAGGGAAAGAGTGATTCGTGTGAGACCAGACATTGCGTACAAGTCGGTGCTTCATCATGACAATACCCCGTGTCACACGGCTTTTTCCATCAGTGAATTTTTGACCTCAAATCGCATTCATATTGTTCCTCAACCCCCCTATTCACCTGATTTAAGTCCTTGTGACTTATACCTTTCCCGCAATTGAAACAAGGACGTCATTTTGGATCTCTGGAGAACATTCAAAAGACTGTGACCGACAGGTTAGCAGCCCTACCAGTTGAAGCCTTCCAGCGTTGCTACCGAGAGTGGAAACAACGACTCCGCCCGTGTATCGCTGCCCAAGGGAACTACTTTGAAGGGGATAATATTGTTGTTTGAAAAAAAAACTATGGTAAGTAAAAAAATCAGTCTCGTTACTTGTCTCACACAACTCGTAACTGGAGTGTATCCTTACTCTTGAAACTGCACATCTTCTTGTCGAAACTGACATGGTTTCATGAAAATATAATTAGTAAAGTTTTTCAATCTTTCAGCTCCGAAACGTACGGAACCTCTTGCCTGAAACCCCTGAGATCGTGTGTCAAGCAGATATGGAATAACATCGTAAATGGGACACCAAGTATTTTGAATAAATTTGTTTTCAGATACCACTTTTTGTTTTGTTAAAGTTAGAGATGATTGTAATAAATATTAATGTAATTCCTAGAACTGGTGTATTAATCAGTTTGTAAGTTACAGTACATAAGTGTAAAGAAAAATTTATAATATCCTCATTTATATGTTTCTTCTTTTGTGGAGAGTTTTTTTTTTTCAGGAATTAAAAAATCATATGCTCTCACATTTCAAACTTATTTTGATCCTAATACATTTGTGTGAAATGGGAAATAATTAAACTTATCTTAAAAAATTATAGTTAAAAAAACCAAAAATACCTTTTTGGAGCAATGTGAACGAAAAAGTTAAAAATAATCTTTAAATACAATAATTTTGGTTAACAGCAACACAACGTCCCACAATTCAGTATAAATTAATTTTTTGAATAAGCTTAAAATAAGAACTAAGTCACTGATTAAAAATGAACTGTAATGAAGAAAGCGTGAGTGACTAGGCATGTTGTCATATACTATTTTTTATCGCTAGCTGTTCCTAGAGGCAGAGTCATTGTGAAAAGTAAGTAGAGAACACCCCTACACTTTTTTTACATTGAAGTTAATTTTTTATCTGTGACTTGATACTTATTTTATGTTTATTTAAAAAATTAATTTATACTGAATTGTGGGACGTTCTGTCACTGTTAAACAAAACATTTATATTTAAAGATTATTTTTAACTTTTTAGTTCAGATTGTTACAAAAGCATGTCTCTTTCTGTTTTCTTTTTCTTCGCCAATCTAACTCTTTCTTTATGTTATAGTTTTTCTTAATTATTATTCCCACGAGTAACCAACAGTTAAATGGCCATCCCTACTAGAGTTCCGATCGCGTGGTAAATGCAGAATACAACTCTTCTACAATTGAAACAATTCGAAAGTCTGGAAGCGGATGAAAATTGAAATGAAAAAGTCCATTACATTCAAACACTTTTCTGTCGTTACTGTCACAGCAATCACAACTGCATGACAAGCTATGAAATTATTTTATTGTTATCAGTTCTTAATAAGTGTGCAAAATTTCAATTCGGACGTTAGGAAGTGGCTGAAAATTGAAATGAAATATTCCATTACATTCAACCATTTTTCTATTGTTAGTATCAAAGTAACGAGAATATCAGGACATAGCAATCAAATTATTGCATTGTCATCGGTTCTCAATAGATGTGCAAAAATTCAAACAATTCTGACATCGAGAAGTTGGTTAAAACTGAAATACAAGATTTCATTACATTCAAGCACTTTTCTACTGTTACTGTCAAAGTAAAGAGAATACCAGGACGTTGCTACGAAATTACATATATATATATATATCTTACCTACAGAGGTCCTTTTCCAAAAAAGGATAGTGCAAAACGCGAAGAGGACATTATAACGATAACGAAACAATTAATCCAAATTTCAACAGGTCAGTACACATAATTACCATGGATTACCCTGGAATGCTTCTGGTGTAACCTTCAGTAAACTATGTACTATTCCACACGCAATCACCAATGAAGATGATACAATTATACGTGTTAAAGGACGTGAGAAGACTAGATGGTTCCAGAAGATTATCGGGAAGAAAGTCTGCTACAATATTGATGATTTGGGGTGCCCACCACTACGAGAGCTCAAGAAAAATAATTTGATTAAATTTTTTAAAGGACACTTATTTTGTAATGTTGTATGCGCCGTTTAAAATTTATTTCTAATGGCCCAATGGTGGGTGAAATAAAAAGAAATCAAATCAAATACAGTCTTTATTCATACTTTTCACATATAAAATTTTCATATGCATGAATCATATATACACACGTAGCATTTAATGTCCACAAACATCATATCCCTGATCGTAATTCTTAATTATTGCATTGTTAACGTCAGGCAATACAAGTAAATTTTTATACACAATCAGTTCATATTTTAGTAATGTATAATCCAATGATTAACTGGGTATCACTTAAGCCACATAAACATCATAAAATACATATCAACCGATTTTTGCTCTGTTGCCCTATGATAGTCTCGTAACAAATTCTATGTTGTAACTTGCAACTAGGTATCCCCACCTCTTCTTGACAGTCAAGGCGCTGGGCACAGCAGGCTGCGCGTCGATGAGGTTCTTCCAAGTCGAATCACCAAAGAAGACGCCGCTGGTAGGATCAGCTTTTGGGGGGGAAAAATACAGTTTCCACCCCGGCAATCTTACGGCAGGAGACGGTGATCTCGCCGAGTGGAATGTCGGTCTGGGAGCTGTCTGTTTTGAACAAATAGGACACTACGTCCAATACTTCGGTCAGCAAGTTCCATTATTCATACGTACTAAGCCCCACTTTTTCGAGCACTACTACTGGCTAAAATTCATGTTTAAACGATAAGCCTATCGTCAAACGCATAGAATCACCAGCGTTGAGGTGATACACCAACGAGAACAAAAGTACCATCTCTGAAGACTGGCGCTAGCAAGCCGGTTGGGCGGTAAACAGATCTAGTCCGTGTTGATGGGGGTAAACCTTTTCAATCCTGTCCATGGAGGGACAAGCGCTGTGGGCGAGGTGGTGATGGTGAGGGTAAGCTGCTCCACAGTCCATCAATCTGTCAACCGCACGTGCTGTGGGAGAAGTGGTGGTGGTGTTAGGGGTTAGCCTGTTGTAACCTGCTCAACAATCTATCAATGTGCACCCCAAAGTTAGGTTAGTCGCAGCCTATTTAGCATAATAACAGGAGCGGTCTCCTTTGAATTAGGCCAGCAAAGTTAGGTAAGTGAGGGGGGAGGGCTGTAATCCATCAAAGCTGTCAGCAACTGGGTACAATAGGAGCGTCTCCTTTGATTTAGGTCACAAAAGACCGGTAAAATTTAGGTTAGTAAGGGGGATGGGATGGAAGGGAGGGGGCGTGGATGTCATCCAACAAAGCTGTCATCACGTGAGGGTAGCCCAATTCGCCTAGCCTCATTTTCATAAACATACTGGATCTTATGGAGAAGGGAGTGAGCTATAGCTCAATCCCCCCTTATCTTCCAACTACTGTCCTCAACACCTAAAAATATAAACAGTTTGTGTCCAAGGAATAATAAATTCGAAATAACAAAGAATATAAATCAAAAACTAAATCAAAATAAAATGTCAGTATCAAATAATGTAAAACGTTTTCATGCAGTGCTTTTACATTTTAGAGATAGAAACTTTGCGAAACAAAAATTTCGTTTAGGAAAAGGCTTTTGACAATGTGATGTACCATACCACTGGCAACAATAATGTTTAAGTTCTCAGATGTGTATGTCATGAAAAATTTTAAGCGCCAGTTGATTCATTGTATAATAGTTTATTCATTGTATAATTCATTACGCACAGATTATACCGAGAAACAAGAAATCATATTAAAAACGGATAGAAGAAGCTCCAAGTGCGAAAGAAGATTATTGCTGGCACTCTGTAGTCTATCGCAGTAGAAAGTTATAACTAGTGAAATACAGAGGAAGTCTTTCGATTATCAGGGTTTTAAGGTAATCCTTGAAATTGGACAAAATTAAAGCAAAATAGTTTTGTACTTGAAATATCAATTTAACGCCTTACATTCATCTTATATATAAAAATCAATGTTTGTGGGTTTGTTCGTCTTCTATGCATTCCTATACCATTTATCAGATTGCAATGAAACTTTGGAGAGTTTTCGAGTGTGCGTCTGCGAAGGTTGTTGTGAAAAAAATTTCCAAAAAGTCACCCCGTATTCCCCATAACACCCCATAATTGAGGCAAAACCACATTTTTTATCCGATTTAGATAGGGAATTTCACCCCATAATTTAGGCAATACCACATTTTTTATCCGATTTAGATAACAATTTGTACACTTATACTTTAAAACAAACAGAAAAATACTGCCTACGTATGGTTTCCGAATATTCATCCCCTCTCCCCATTTCCAACCCCATTACGTTTTTACCCCATAATTTAGGCAAAGCACATTTTTTATCCGATTTAGATAAGAATTTGTACACTTATACTTTAAAACAAACAGAAAAATACTGCCTACGTATGGTTTCCGAATATTCATCCCCTCTCCTCATTTCCAACCCCATTACGTTTTTACCCATAATTTAGGCAAAGCACATTTTTTATCCGATTTAGATAAGAATTTGTATACTTATACTTTAAAACAAACAGAAAAATACTGCCTACGTATGGTTTCCGAATATTCATCCCCTCTCCCCCTTTCCAACCCCATTACGTTTTCACCCCATAATTTAGGCAAAGCACATTTTTTATCCGATTTAGATAAGAATTTGTACGCTTATACTTTAAAAAAAACAGAAAAATACTGCCTACATATGTTTTCCAAAGCGCATCATCTCTCACCCTTTCCAACTGAAAATGAATGAAACAGCAGTTTAAAATATGTAAATATTTTTTCATTTAATCTATGTGCCTACTCAAGTCCAGCAATAGTGAAGTATTGCCGGGTCAGCTAGTTATTATATAAAAATCAATGTCTGTCTGTCTGTCTGTTTGTCCTCTATGCGCTCCTAAACCGTTAGTCCGATTATGGTGAAACTTTGGTGAGTTGTCGAGTGTGTTTCCGGGGTGGTTCCTAAGAAATAAAATTTCCAAAAAACTACTCCCTCATCCCATAACACCCCATAATTTAAAAAAACATTCAGATTTTATCCGATTTTAATGGAAATGGGAACACATATACTTTAAAACAAACAGAAAAATACTGCCTACATTTGGTTTCCAAAAAAGCATACCCTTTTCCCCTTGCCACCCCTTAACTTTTACACAAACCCACACTTTTTATCAGATTTCGAAGGAACTTTGCTAGCATATACCATTAAAAAAATAGAAAAATACTGTAGACGTTAGTTTTACAAAAACCCAATGCCTCTCACCCTTTCTACCCCAAAGCCACCCTTTATACCCCCTTGCACACCATAAATTTAAAAACCCACAGATTTTATCCGATTTTGATGGAAATTGGCACAGATCTACTTTAAAACAAACAAGAAAAATACTGTCTACATATGGTTTAAAAAAAACACAACCCCTCTCCCCCTTCCCACACCCTTAATGAATGTACTATTCTTTGTATCTTCTCTATGCGCTACTAAACTGTTCATCCGATTACGGTAAAACCTTTGTGAGTCGTCGAGTGTGCGTCCGAGGAGGTTCCTAAGAAATAAATTTTCCAAAAAACCACCCCCTCTTCCCCATAACACCCCATAATTTAAAAATCTACAGATTTTATCCGATTTTGATTTAAATTTGAACACATATACTTTAAAACAAACAGAAAAATACTGCCTACATTTGCTTTCCAAAAACGCATCCCATTTCCCCCTTCCCACCCCTTAACTTTTACGCAAACCCACACTTTTTATCAGATTTCGAAGGAATTTTTCACTCATATACCATTAAAAAATTGAAAAATACTGTAGACATTAGTTTTACAAAAACCCACCCCCTCTAACCCCTAGCACCCCATAATTTAAAAAACACACAGATTGTATCAGATTTTGTTGGAAATTGGCACAGATATACTTTAAAACAAACAGAAAAATACTGACTACATATGGTTTCAAACATCCAACCCCATTTTCCATTTTACTTCCCTTAAATTTTTGCGAATGTCTCTTATATAAAGCTAGAATTGTAACCCGATTTTGAAGGAACTTTGCTTACGTGTACTTTAAAACAAACAGAAAAATAATGTCTTTACCAAAGTCCATCCCTCTCCCCTTTTACCACCTCCCCTCTGAATTTCCAATGATTTTTATTGAAACCCACAAGTTTTATCTGATTACTGTGAAACCTTTGTGAGTTGTCGAGTGCGCGTCGGAGGATGTTCCTAAGAAATAAAAATTCAGAGAAACCACCCCCTCCAGCACTTTACAACCCTTAATTTAAACATACCCAGATTTATTCATTTTTAGACCAAATTTTTCGCACGTATACTTTAAAACCAATTGAAAAGTTCTGCCTACATTTAGTTTAACCCCCTCATCCCCTTCACGTCTCCCTAATTTAGACAAACCCACATCTTTTATCCTATTTTGAAGGAAATTTCTGCATGTATACTATAAAATATACAGAAAAATACTGCCTAAATATGGTTTCCAATAATACAACCCCTCTTTCCATTTACATCCCCTAAATTTTTGCCAGTGTAACTTTAATCTCCAAAAACATTACATGTCCAAGACCATTGCAATAAACTAGAAAGTGAATGAAACAGTAATTACAATTTATACCTAATTATCTTATCTTTACTAAATACGAAATAATGTATTCATTTAATCTACCTCAAGTCTAGCAATAGCGAAGCATTGCCGGGTCAGCTAGTTACTAATAAAAAATAGGACCACAACCACATTAGATATCGTTTTTAAATATTAAATTATTTGAGCATATAAACAAGATAAGAAATTCTACTGCAGCTTATTTTTCAGATGCGATCACCTATTTTCAACAAATAATAAATGAAATTAAAATCTGTAAGTTTCCATAAAGCATAGGTAGAAATTTATGGGTGACTTGTGGATGTTATTTCTCCACACTTAAAAGGAAATTTGATTATACTTCCTTATACAAGGTTGTCATATTTGCACTCTGGTAACACAGGCATTTAGCCTTCAAAAAAATCTGCACGTTCATGTAATTTAGTATCACGCCTTGACCTTATCTAGAAGAACAGTCGCCAGGGTGATGTATACTTCTGTTAATGATTCTCCTAATCTTCAGGGCAATTCCGACGCTAGCCGCATATTAGCTGAAATCTGTTTCTTGCAGATTACGGCGAAAGTAATAAATTTATGAACTGTCACCTTGAAGAACATTGTAATGACATAAAAATACTGGCGAGAATCGTAGACAAAACTGTCTAAGCATAAAAGCAGAATAAATTTAGTGCTTTATAATAAAATTAAACGAAGAATCCGACAGACTGCAATCACAGTTTCGGACAGACAATAAACAGGGACATAGATGTATATGCAATATAGTGGTAACCAAATTGTTGTATCAGCACACCACTAACGAACATGTATAATTAACAAGTTTCTCAAGATCATCTTTTCTAACGAATTGCGGACAAATATTTAACTCCTTTTTATTAAAATGTTTTTATGTACTCGCTTTGGGCTTTGTCTGTCCGGGTGGAATTTAGTGATTGATTTTAAACTAACTTCTGGATGAGCAAGAGACTTGAAATTTTGGCCATAGCTCAGAACTGGATGACAATGCACGAAAATGTGAAAAAAATTGGAAAAGTTGTGCGGAAAATTTGAAAATTCGGGAGAAACTGAAAGTACTCTTTTCTATGGACTATTTGGCTAATTTTTTTTTTTAATGTCGTAATAGTTAGAATAAGGATTTTAGTTAATGAAAAATTGGAAAAGTTACCCGAAAAATTGGAAATTCGGAGAAAACCGAAATTCTTTTTTTCTTTGTATCAATTTGGCTAATTTTTTAAAAATATTCTTAATAGTTCGAATAAGGTTTTTAAACAAAGAAAAATTGGAAAATTTGCCTGGAAAATTCTGGAAAAGATAACTCGCTTTGGGCTTTGTCCGGGTGAACCTAGAGACTTGAAATTTAGACCATAGCTCAGAACTTGCTGACAATGCATCAAAATGTGAAAAGTTGTATGGAAAATTTGAAAATTCGGGAAAAATGGAAAGTACTCTATGGACCGATCTGAATAATTTTTTAAAATGTTCGTAACAGTCGGAATAAGGTTTTTAGTTGATGAAAAATGGAAAAGTTGCACTGGAAAATTTCGAGGAAACTGATAGTTTTTTCTGTGTACCGATTTGGCTAATTTATTAAATGTTCGTAATGGTTCGAATAAGGTTTTTTAATTGATGAAAAATTGGAAAAGTTGCCCTTGGAAAATTCAGAGAAAACTGGAATTCTTTTTTTTTCCTGTGTACCAATTTGGCTAATTTTTTAAAATGTTCTTAATAGTCTGAATAAGGTTTTTAAGAAAGAAAAAATTGCGTAAGTTGCCTGGAAAATTGGAGAAAAACTAACTCGCTTTGAGCTTTGCCTGTCCGGCAAGGGACAGTCGTCGCGTTGCCGCAGCGTGATCCGTAGAGTACAGAGAGCAGTCAGCTGTTTTATTTTGATTTCTCTATCTATGCAGTGTTAAAATTAAAGAAACCCACTGAATAAACGGTGCAGTTGTAGGATCAGTCGTTACAATATTATTTAGTATTCAGTTAATTTTTTTTTCTCCTAGCCTCAAACAGATTCGAAACTCTAGACAGCCTTCCTGATAGAAAAGTCTGGTATCCCGGCCCGACACCGTCACATGCCCGGAAGAAGAGATAGAGGTGGATATCCGATAGGTCAACTAGCGCCACCACCTAGCAGGGTTTCCGCCGCGGCCAATCAGAAGCGATCTTCCTAGAATAAATAAAGCCGCGCGGTCCCACTTAGGACAGTGCTGTGTTCACTTCTACACAGTTTCGCTTCCGTCTCTCTGTGCATCGCCTATTGGACACTGACCATCGCGCGCCTCAGTTTACGATCGGTTACTCCTTTGGACTCTGTGCATCTCGTGTTGGACTCGGCTCAGTGCACTTCTCGGTCTACGTTCGGTTTCTTCCTTGGACTCTGCTTCGTTTCTCGCCTGATCATCCCCGGGCGACCTCCCGTCCACCGTGTTGACATTTCGGTCGCCGTGTGGGCACAGCAAAAAGTTTCTGTTATGGTAAAGGAGACAGCCACTCAACGCAAGCGACGCTTAGAAAAGCAGAAGCAAAAGCGACTTACAACGCTTCAACAGGAATTGGAAGCAGATCGGTCTGCAAGATTAGCCAAACGTCGGAAGCGAGCAACAGAAGTTCCTGAACATCAGCGTAATGTCGAACGCACTAATGATAAGGAACGTAAGGCTCATGCAAGATCCATCGAGAACTCGTTCACACACTCTTCTCGACTTGCTAGTGACGCACAGCGACATGCCGAAGCAAGAGCAAATGAAACGGTTCATCAGCATAGCTCTCGACTGGAATCTAGTCGATTTAGATTCTCGGAATCAAAAACTAGAGAGACAAGTCGGGAACGTGGAGCAAGATTACGATGTCGACGTGAGGCTTATGCTCAACTGTTAGCTGATGACTCAGACTTTCAATCAGCTATAAACACTTTTTGCGACAAGTGTTGTGATATCTGTCAATAAAACTGGTACCCTAATCAGGTACTAAATTATCGTTCGACTTTGCCAAAGCCATACTTGCCACCGGAACTTGCCGCTAAAAATGATTTACTTGTTTGTCATCGATGCAATATGCATTTGAAAAGCTCAAAGAGTCATACTCCATCTAAGGCGTATTGGAATAATTTGCTTCCAGGTGATATTCCTTGTGAAATTGCAGCATTAATTGAACCAAAACAACGTTTACTTCAGCGCATCATTCCGTATGTCAAAGTGATCAAATTTCCAGGTAGATTTGGTCAATACGGTTTCAAAGGATATGCAACATTATTTGCTCTCGATATTTTTGAAGTTAGTGAAAAGCTGCCTGAAATTCTTCCTCGATCGAGCACAGATGTAGATATGGTTGTAGTAACTGAAAATCTGAATAACTTAAATTTATCAAGAAATTACAACATATCGCCGGATCGTGTCTACACAGCGCTTGATTGGTTAATTACAAATAACCCACTCTACAAGGACGTACAAGTAAATCGATTTGCTCGATTAAATACGCAGGATATCATTCACGTTATTCCAGCTCAGCCGGAACAACCCGACGAATCTGATGACCAAGCTACTGATGCTCCAACTGGCAGTGCCTATATGGAAATTAATGATTTATCGCGAATCGTACGTGTTCCTGGAATCAAAATAATGAAATCTTCCGATCTGGACATGCTGCACATCAATGCTTTGCCATGGTTGTTGCAAATTTAATTCTTGCTGCCATTCTTCCACCTAATCTATGGGAAACAATTGTTTTAAATCGAAACCTGATCAAAGGCGATAGATTTTACGAACGGATTGACAGGGAAACTAAAAAGCAACCAGTGCTTTTCCAATTGATAGTCGCGGCTATTTAGAGATCAGAAATCTTGATGTTGTAAGACATAATATCCTTATGTTCGACAATATCTTTGCTGTTGAATATAATGATTTAGATGGTGCCTTCAATGGAAGTTTATGCGACAGGGAAAACGATGGAGTTAATTTGCTAAATCTTCGTGCTTCGATAGACTTTTTGTTCGTCGAACATAATGTTGGTATTTTGATAGTTACCAGTAAGGCATATGGTCTCATGCATTATGATGACAAGTTTTATTTCACCGATTCTCATTCATGCGGACCGAAGGGGAAAAAAATTGGAGCTCAAAATGGAAAAGCATGTATTATCGAATACGACACTCTTGACCAGTTTCTTCATTATCCGCCGAACTACACATTCCAATGCAGGTACACAATTTTCAATTAATGCAATCAATGTTGTCGTAAAAGAAAGAGTTGTACCAACGCAACAATATTCAGAACCACATCCATTAATACATGTCAATGGAGTTTCTACTGAACAAAATGATCTAGAACCAGAGCTAGTAAATGTATCGCAATTCTTTCCTGTGCAAACATCTGTAATGGCACCAATTGATCACGTGCAGCCAGATGTTAATGACGAATTTAAAGAAAGTAGAAACATTAACGAAATTTTTCGCAAAACTAAGGACAATATTTTAAATGTAAATCGGGAGTTAAAAGCAGAGGAATTTCCATGGTCCTATCTCTTCCCCTATGGCATAAATGGCTTGAACGAAAAGCGCTCGGTCAAAATTACTCCACTGGATTATTTTCAGCAACGAATTCTAGGCTCGGATACTCGTTTTCAAAGGACAGATTATTTGTTTTATGCATTATCGATGTTTGAATACTATAAAGTGCAGTCGACAATCAATGCATGTGACAGAGCTGTACGTGGACAACACGGTATTGTTGAACATCTTCATTTATATTTAAAGAATCTCAGATGATCTGCATCATATTGGCGAAAAGCTCATAATGAATTAATTGCATTTATTCGTTGTCTTTGTCCTCCAACTTGGTTTCTTACTTTGAGCTGTAATGATTTGAATTGGAC
This sequence comes from Vandiemenella viatica, assembly GCA_031002005.1. Classification (NCBI taxonomy): domain Eukaryota; kingdom Metazoa; phylum Arthropoda; class Insecta; order Orthoptera; family Morabidae; genus Vandiemenella; species Vandiemenella viatica. The sequence continues at coordinate 106,348,871 of JARYHS010008075.1, read as the reverse complement.
TGACATGCGCAAAGCTTTATTGATTGCAGATGGCAGACTCGATGAATATCCTAGCCAATTAAAGGTCGATGAAGTGCAACGTTTGATTGAAGTTTTGTGTGGAGCCGACATTTTTCACGTCGGGTTGATGCTTTCATAAAACAAATTAAACGTAATGATGATCTTCTTGGTGGAAAAATCACTGATTTCTGATATCGAATTGAGTTTCAGAACCGTGGAAGTCCACATATTCACCTTGTTGCATGGATTGAAAACGCTCCATCTTTTGAAACTCAAGAAGGACTTGCGTACATCGGCCAAGTGATCTCATGCCGCTTGCCAAGCGAGGAAGAAGATCAAGATTTAATAACACTCTTCAAACTGAACCAAATTCATCGCCATACGCATACATGTTATAAGAACAACTCTGATACATGTCGATTTGCTTTTCCTCGTGACCCATGTCAACAAACTCGTATTGCAACACCGAGTTCAAACGAATTTATTCGAAATGGCGGAAGATTGTGCACTTTAAAACGAACAACAAATGAGAAATGGGTCAGTAATTATAATCAACAGATTAAGTTTTGGAATGCAAATATGGATATACAACCATGCGGATCAAACGAATATATTGCCCATTACATTGCCAAATATATTTCGAAGACGGAACCATCAGATGTAAACCAAAGTGTAGCTCAAGCTATCCGTCAAATTCGTCAAGATTAAACCAACATTTCAACGAATCTCTTTGAATCATGCATGCGGATTTTGAAAGAACGACAAGTTTCCGCGTCCGAATGTGTTTATCGACTTTGTCACCTTCCGCTTCGTCCTAGTTCAAGAAAGTGTGTGTTCTTGAAGACAAGAAAGCCCAAACAGCGATATCGAGTGTTGAGATTTGAGGATAATCAAGCAGTTGGAATTTGCTCAAACTTATTTGAGAGATATGCTAATCGCCCAAGACAACAAGAAAAGGGTTATGATTTTCAAAATATGTTTCTACTTGAATTTTCAATGAATTTTGAGTCATTTTATGCAAAGAAGGCGGGAGATAGTGAAGAAAGTATTGATGCGGAAAAGGAAGAACAACCAACAAGACAAAGATTCATAAATCTAGTAAACAACACTAAAATGGTCATCAGAAATGTTCCAGCTATTGTACGAGTGCCATTTTTTTCAAATGCAGACGGACCCAGAAAATTATTTCTATAGACTGCTCGTGCAATATGTACCATTTTACTCTGAAGATGACTTAATTGATGAGCATAATAATGCACGTGAGGCTTTTCTTGCTCGAGAACAGCAATTGAGACATACAAATGCATATCTTGAAATACACCGTGCAAGAGATAGACAACTTGAGATTGCTTTTAATCAGGCATATGCCTTCAATCTTCTTGAAAATCCAGAAGAAATTGTTGAAGCAGAACTTGAAGATGAAGTTAATGAACAGACAGTGACAAATGAACAGTTTCAGAATGTGTGTGCTGCAATGAATTTACGACAGCGAGAATTATTTAACACCATAACTCACAGAATCCAGAACCAAATAAAAGTTGGTGCATTGACTGGTGTAGCTGCACGACTTGGTGGAACAACACCACACACACTATTTAAATTACCAGTTGAGAAAGACGGAAAAATTTTAGGAAATTTGGCAGCACTCACTTATAACTCTTTGAAAGTCTTGCGAAATCAGTGGAAGGACATAGAATTTCTGTTCATCGATGAGATTTCCATGGTTCCATACGAAATGTTGTGTATGATTGATTGTAGATTGCGACAATTGAAAAAGAAGGAAAGTGAACCTGTTGGTGGCATCAATCCTATCGTTTTTGGGGATTTGTTTCAGTTGCTGCCAATTCGAGGAGCTCAGACATTTCACCAACCTGAAAGATTCATTCCTGCAACTCATTTGTGGCGACTGTTCAGTCTTGTTGAGTTGACAGAGAACATGCAACAACAAAGTGATACAACATTTGCCTATCTCTTGAATGCTCTACGTGTCGGTGAGTTGAAGGCCCCACATTTTGCTCTGTTAGTGTCAAAAGTGCTAACAGACATCTGGCGATTTTGATTTGGATAGAGCAATCCGCATATATCCAACTCGTGCACAAGTTGATGCACACAACACAGCTGTCCTTGACCGATATCGAGCCCAAGGAATGCGAGTTTTCAGAATTCGGTCTCAGGATGTTCTGATTAATGCGACAAGGAATGCAGATAATGTTAACATGGACAACATTGTATCAGGTGATATCAACAAGACTAGAGGATTACAAAAAAAGCTAGAAATTTTCAACAGAGCGAGAGTGATGCTTTGCTCGAATCTTAATATAGAACAAGGACTTGTAAATGGTGCAATGGGCATTATAACTGAAATTGTTTGGCCGTTATTTCGCCGTGATCAGATCTGCGATACTGACATTCCATCTGTTCGTATCGACTTTGGCAAAGATGGAATTCATTTAATCAAGCCAAAATCAATACAGTTTTCGGCACTTCGAAACTATGGAACAATTGAGCGAACACAACTTCCGCTAATACTACGCTGGGCCTGCACAGTCCATAAAATGCAAGGATGTACAGTGGACCATGCTGTTGTATACCTCGGTCCTGCACTATTTGCAACAGGACAGGCGTATGTCGCACTAAGCCGTGTCAGATCTTTGGATGGATTAAGAATAGTGGAGCTCGATTGCTCGAAACTCACTGACAAGACACCGTGCAAGGAAGAAGCAATGAAGGAGATAGACCGAATGCGACAATTAAGACCTCCACCATCATGAATGGAGTCATATATTTAAAATTTTGACTAAAACGGATCTGACACTGATTTTTTAATATTTAAATAAGTTTTATAAAAAACATTTCGCCTGCTTCGTTATTTCATTTCTAAATAATAATAAATGATGTATTATTGGTATGTAGATATAACATTTTTCTATTTCAGATATAATCAGAAGAAAAGAGACTGCAATAAATCTGAAATTTGTCGCATGTCTCTGTGAATATGTCATCAAAGTATTTAAAATCAATTCCAAATTTCCACTCACATAAACCTAAAAAGCATAAAATAATAATAAAATAAAAAAGCTTTATAATGTAAAATGTTTTTATAACGGACTAAAAAGTATAAATAATTTATCTAATCCTTATGAAGGATAAAACCACATACAGATTTCTAACTTCTTCTAAATTGCACTCAAACTTATACTTGGAAATTTTGATATCTATTAAATTACTAGTAAGATTGATGACGAAAAACACTGGGCGCATGCAATACATAACTATAAGAAGTGTAGAGAGTAGCTATCAATGAAAGAACTTACTTATCAGTTCACATTATTTGCGGTGCAATATAATTGTTAGTAGAGCTTTTAATGCATCAATTATCTGTTGCATGCGGCCAATGTTTCTCGTCATCAATCTTACTAGTAATTTAATAGCTATCAAAAATTTCCAAGTATAAGTTTGAGTGCAATTTAGAAGAAGTTAGAAATCTGTATGTGGTTTTATCCTTCATAAGGATTCTTCTTCTTAAGTCGCCTTTTCCTATTGGAGGTTGGCGGTCCACATAGCTAGCTCTGAGCGTGAAACTGCAGCATCGAAAGCCTCTTCAGACGTGCAATTGAACCATCTCCGAATGTCTTTCAGCCACGAATTCCTTCTCCTCCCAACAGATACTTTCCCTTGTATTTTTCCTTCAATAATGAGCTGCAGTAGCTGGTACCTCTCGCCTCTCATAATGTGTCCAAGATATTGCGTTTTCCTTTGCTTTATAGTGAGCAGCAATTCTTTTTATTTCCTCATCCGATGAAGTACTTCTTTCTTCGTTTGCGACTTTGAGCACCCAAGATATGCGTAAGAGATGACGATACAAATACATTTCAAAAGATTCAATCTTCTTCTCTAGATTTTGGTCTAAGGTCCAGCTTTCACAGCCATAAAGAAAAATGGAGAACACGTAGCAGCGAATCATTCGACTTCTCAATTGCAGACTGAGGTCCAATCTTATGAAAAATTTGATCATGCTATTAAATTGTTTCCATGCCTGTTCTATCCTCGATTTGATTTCTTTCTTGCAGTCACACTGTTCGTCCACCACAGTGCCTAAATATTTGAAGGAGGATACTTGCTTGATATTATTGCCTTTTATTGATATGGTTACCTGGATTTTTCTCTTAGAGAAGACTACAACATTTGTCTTGGAAGGGTTGACAAGCAGACCAAACTCTTAACTGCGCTGAACTAAATTGTCTATTATGTGTTGGAGTGTAGGTAAATCACTGGCTATTACAACAGTGTAATCTGCGTACTTAATATTATTGATCACTTTTCCGTTTATTGTGATCCCACTGTTTTCGTTCTCCAACACTTCCCTGAAAATTACCTCGGAATAAATGTTGAACAAGAGAGGTGATAGTACACAGCCCTGGCGAACATCTTTCCTGATTGCAGTCACTTCTGATGTTCCTTGGTCAATTTTGACATCTACAGTCTGATACCAATACAGCATGCTGACAATGCGTAAATCGTTTTGGTCAATCAATACAAGTTGATTTCAAAATCTTTATCATCTTTTCGTGCCTCACGCAGTCGAAGGCTTTTTTATAGTCTATGAAACAGGCATATACATCAACATTCATGTCCCTGTACCTCTGCACTAATATATTTAAGGAAAAGGGTGCTTCACGTGTGCCAAGCCCATTTCGGAAGCCAAACTGGGGGTCACCCATATGAGATTCACACTTCTTGCAAATACGGGTGTGTATGATTCGCAGAAATATTTTCAGCACATGCGACATCAGAGTGATCATGGGATAGTCATCACATTGTGAGGAGTTGGTCTTCTTCGGCAGTGGTATGAAAGTTGATCTCAGCCAGTCATAAGGTATCTTTCCTGATGCATAAATAACGTTGAATAATGATGTTAGGAGGCTGAGACCATTTGATTCCTGCTCAGCTATAACTTTAATAATTTCAAAGTAAACTCGATCAGGACCTGTAGCTTTACCATTCTTCTGAAGTTTAATGGCATGTACTACTTCACTCTGTGTGATTTCTGGAATGACTTCATTGATTCTTTCGTCTGGTGGAGGAGGATCATCTATGTCGTCTGCAAAAAGAAGTTCGATATATTCCTTCCATCTTTTAAGTTTTCCTTCAACTCCCAGGATAATTTCATTGTTTGCATTCCTCAGTATTTGTCCGCGCCGCTTCTTTTGTATATTATTCAGTTCTTTTACCTTTTTGTATAAGTTGAAGTGATCGTGTTTCTCCTGGAGTGTTTCAATTTCTTTACATTTGCTAGACATCCATGTTTCCCTTGCTTCTCTGTATTTTCTGCGTATGTCTTTGTGCAGGTTTTTGTATTTTATGGGATCCTTGGTTTTGTATTTCCTTCTTTCATTCATAAGTTCCAGTATTTCATCAGTCATCCAGAGCTTGCCTTTTGTTGTTAGTAATGTATCCAATGTTATTTTCCTGGACTTGAGTAATGCTATCTTTAATGAAGTTCCTGGTAGAGTCTACTTCTGTAGGACAAGTATCTACTATAACTTTCATCTTTTCCTCCAGAGCAGTGCCAACATTAGTTCTCACCTCAGGAATTTCTAATCTTCTTACATCTATGCGCCTTGATATCTTGACGTCCTTTCCTGCATTTCTAAAGTACTGCATTTTAAAGTCCATTACTACTGGGTTGTGTTCACTATTAACATTAGCACCAGGATAGGTTTTCACGGATTTTACATATTTCCTTAGCTCTTGTTTCACCAGAATAAAATCGATCTGATTTCTTACTGTATTTTCTTCACTATCGGCGGGTGACGTCCATGTATATAGCCTCCTAGGATGAAGTTTGAAAAATGTATTAGAAATAAAAACTTCATGTTCTATAGAAAATTGTACCAGTCTGTCTCCTCTTGTGTTGCGTTCACCAAGACCATAGCTCCCTACAGTATTACCTTCAGCACCATTGCCAATTTTTGAGTTAAAATCACCCATGACCAGTGTAATTTCCCCCTTTTTTTGTAAGTTTCATTGCTTCATCCAAGGTGTTATAGAAGGATTATATTTCTTCATCATCTTCGTCAGCTGTTGGTGCATGAACCTGAATGATATTCAAAGCTCGTTGTGACGTTTGCAAACTTAAAAACATTACACGATCATCAAGTGGAACAAAATCAAGGACTGCTTTTGCTATCGTTGATGACACAATCACGGCAACCCAATATCTATGGTTGGTATCAGTTCCACCAGAAAAGTATAGGGATCCTTCCTTCATAATGTGAATCCCAGATCCAGGCCATCTTAATTCACTTAGTCCAAGGATGTCAATTTTCAACCTCCATCTCTCTGCCTCCACATTTGCAAGCTTCCCACTCATATATAAACTGCGTACATTCCATGTGGCAATTCGAATTTTGTTGTCATATACTTTCATCTTTCCAATCATAGCATTGTTCAAGGTATTCCCCCCCCCCCCCCCCCGAAAATCCGATTAGGGGAATAGAAACTCCTGATGATTTTACATTGAACATAGCCATGCCATGTGAACTTAAAGGGATATCCTTCAGGACCTTTAATGCAGTGGTTTCCCGTTGCCTTCTGCATCCTAATGCCGTTGACCAGTCGTGGGTTCTTCCGCCTTTTGGGACCATTTCCTGCCCCAAGGACAATAGAGTGCCCTGACCTCTACCCGCTCATCCACCCTCAAGGGGCTGTTGGCACTTGGTAGAGGGGTCTTCTTATCCCGGAAGGATTAGATAAATTATTTTATACTTTTTAGTCCGTTATAAAAACATTTTACGTTAAAAAGATTTTTTATTTTATTATTATTCTACATGTACTTTTTTTCATTTGAAACACTACGCTGATTTAGTTCTTTTGTTTTTACTGCTTAGTGAAATGGCCGGGAATAAGTTAAAACTTTTACGAAACTTTTACCAATAAATAGTTTAATAACTGTGATTCTTATTTTAATGTTTTTGAAACTTGAGGAGTCCTTGCTAATCTCAAAATAAATGGAATTACATAAATTTTCTTGTTCATAAATGCACTGGACAATTTAATTACATAAAACAGGAAGAGCACTCTCGTTTTGCACGCAATGTGGAAGAAATTAGGTGCTACATGTAATGTCTATTCCCACGAAAAATAATGAAACTGCTAGAGTTATTTAACTTAAGTTTTTGAATAAGAATATTAGTATAGGACGTTACAATTAATATTTTTTAAAAAAAAGATAAAGTATATTAAGGTATGACTTACATTTCAGTACCTCATAACAAAACTAAGCACAGAGATATTTACACAGTCTGAGGTACGCAATAAATGATAATACGGCGACCCCCAGTTATCTAATTGGAAGAATATGTCATCTAATCCACACAATAGTTAGTTACATGTTACTTGTAACTAATTTCTCAGGATTATCGACTGACAATTAGCTGAATTTCTTTAAATATCTTTAATACGCATCTCTTCTTTGTTGGAAGCACTAATCAAATGATTTCTTTCGTTTATTTTATACTGCAAAGAAACATGCCCGAGATATCTGTATTAACTGTTACGTCAGCAATGGTTTTCTTGATTTTTCGATAAACCATACTGTCATTAAGATTGGTATTGAATACCTGTTAAATATGTGCCTGTTATGCTATTCTCTCGGCTACCAGCTTCAGCATCAGGAAGCAGGTAAAGTTTCCTTTACTTAATATCACATGGATGATGAAGAGTTTTGTTGTTCAATTTTACACACAACACTGAAGCCATATGTTATGCATGATTTTTTTTAATGGCCTTCGGCAACTGAGGCCATACAGCCAGCTCAATGTGTTTATCATAGCTTCCAGTGAATCCGTCATCCAGTATATATATTGCAGCTTCTAAGTATGGACACCACAGGACGGATAGGATATTCACACAGACACATAACACTTAAACACCCATACCCTCGGCTGGACTCGAACCGGCGAGCTTCGGTACGCGGGGCCAGTACTCTAGCCCCTACGCTACCGAGGCCGGCCATGCATGACCTTAAAAAATGCAATAAACTGTTCAAGTTATACAACTAATTTTTTTACTAACCCTAAAAGCAATTGGAAAATAAAACCACTGACTCCGGTCTGCGAATGCATGTCGTTCCGTAGGAAACGGCCATATTAACCTCTTAAAACCAACGGCAGATCTCTCCTTTCGTCATGGGGCGATCTCGTCAGAATTGTTTCGATAGCGCGGCAGAGAAATAACACTCATTAGGCTCAAAACGTGTTCCAAAGATATTATCAACATCGGAGTTATTAGATGGAAGGAATTTGGTCAAAGATATTACAATTTTTGAGGGTATTATAGGAAAGGAATTCGGCCATTATCTTTTCATGTAATTAGATCGCTAATAACTTCTAATAATTCTTTGAAACTACGAAAATGTAAACCCAGATACCTAGAAAGCGATTCGAGCCCACGTTAGCTTCAATACTAGGCCTAAGCGTTAACCACTCACTCATCAGGCTATATGAGAGGCCAGTTTCTAACCATTGTATTAATGTGATGGAAGAATCCACTGGCTTTATATCTTTTAGAATTATATAAGTTTAGCGTCTTAATACACTGACTACCTCTGTGAAGAGTTACGCCTATGCCATGTGTTTAAAACAAAACAAAAAAAGCGATTTCAGAAACGGAGTAACAGATTTAAGCTTAACACAAAACTACACTGTGAAAGTGTTACCCGTAAAACTGTTTGTAAAATTACAAATTCGTACTATAGACATTCACATGGAAGCAACTAATTTTAAATATATACTTAAGCTTACAATTTACAAACAACATATTTCTATCGAGTCGCATCTCTCATTCAAGGTTGAAAGTTTTTAGGCAGCGTGAAGCAAAGTGCTGACACTTGCATGTTTTAAAATGTATTCACATAACAAGAGAACATCTCATTATAAGTGATAACTAAGAAGATTCACGTCTTGAGTGTGGTACGGGAACAGGCATTCGGGAGGATGCAGGTTCGAATCTCCATCCGAGCATCCGGATTTGCGCTTTCCATGCCGAGTACCAGGATGCTTCCTTCACTAGGTCATGACCGAATTACTTCCTGTTTCTTGTCGCCAGTTCTTTCCCGCCGCTAATGTCCTCGTCGTCGACGAGGCGTAAAGCCGTAAGCAAAAAAAGGGAACAGATGCTCATATATAAACTCACACAATGAATAGTTAATAACCAGGCTACTAGACTTTCCACTCAGTTCTACGACAACGGGAAAATACGAACTTTCATTTTCCCCGCTAAACATTGTGTCCAGGAATGAAAGGATAATCCTGCAATCACAGATAGTTCCCATCATGTCCTACTATATGTCTCACCATGGACTGGGATATTAAACGGAAAAGTGGTAACAGGAGAAATGTGCCGATCGTAACAATGGAAGAAAAGGGGTTGCAAAATAATGGCTGCCCAGCATACTACTCCCGAGTGGTCCGAGACCACCTTAATGAAAGGTGGATCGGGCGCCTCGACCCTATCTTATGGCCACCAAGATCGCTTGACCTGATTGGATTTTTTTTGTTTAGTTGGGGCTGCCTAAAATGTTTAGTTAAAGCGACGGATTTAAGTTAGATTACACAGCTGCGTGAGAAAATAAAAACAGTTGTGGAACACATTAACCGCAAAGCTTATGCTCGCCGAATAAAGAGATCATGTATCAAAAGATGTAGGATGTGCCTAAGAGTAAATGACAGCCACTATGATTTTTTAAATTATTAACAAAATAAAAAATACTACCTGCGCTTATTCTGCGTATTGTTTGAATGCACACCATAGCAAAAACCTTTTTTTTAAATCATTATCATAATTTTTTTAGCTACATATTTAAAATTCACAATGGTCTCTTTAGCATATTGAACTACCATAAAACAATTATTTTAAAAAAAGTATAAAATAATTATAACATTTAAGATTTTCTATATGGTTTTTAACGTTTTGAGAAAAAAATAACACGGTTTTAGATGACTCAAATACTTTGAGTAAATAAAGAAAAACAGCGAAGTCTTGATTTGTAGAAATTGTATAGAATAAATTGAACAAAGTCACATGTTTCGAAAAAATATTAAAAAATCTATATCTTTCGAAAAAGGTGAGAGCTACCAGCTATGGGACGAACTGAAGAAGATTAGATGGGATTTAGTTTCTTTCACGTTTTTGTAAATTGTAAACATATCAACAGCATATGAAAAACTGATATGAATTACGAATACACATACAGTGAAGGTTAGTTCTGAAAGCGATTATAACATCGTAATGATTTAGCTTTACAAATGCAATCGCTTCTACTCGGTTATCTAACAATTCACTCAGAACATAGTTACTATAGATTTTATTCGAACTCTATGCATTGACCTTATGATGCTAATGCCAACAAAAAGGTATTTCTAGAAATCTAACGACTACAAACTATCATAGGCATCAGAATATCCTCGGAGATAAACCAGTCCAGGACCAGGAAAGGCTTATTGTTTAAAGATGCGTGTAAACAACCCTGCAGCCTCATTACACAAACACTTTCCTTCCACACGTCACTGGCAGAGTATAACAGAAATAAACTATAAAATTTTATAACGGATTACAGTGTAGTTCTGGATAGTGGTATGTTCTTGCAAGTCGACCAATTGCCTTTACTACAATGACATTGTTAGTGTCACTATTGTTATTCTATTTTTATCTTGGCCCAATATAGAAACTGATTGTATTTTCCTCAAAGTGAATGAAATGTAGACACTTGGATGTTGTGTTAAAAGAATGCACAGGCTTTAGAAGTGAAGAGAAGGGAAAGTTTCATCAAATGGAAGGATGGCACAAGTACAAAGGAGACGAAATTGGGTGAATTTAATGAGATAATAAGAAAGGGCGAGGAAATGTTTATTCCAAAGCAGAAAATAAAGATAAGTACAGAACCTACATATTACAATAGGGAGGTGAGAACGTTAAATAGGTTAGTGAGATGGCAATACAACACAGGAAGGAAGTAGGAAATACTTAATATAACTAAACAAGCAATTAATAAGAGCAAAGAGAGAAGCAAAGGATGGGTTTATGAAGAGAATTACTGGTGCAGGAGGACCACTGATCGATGCATCTAGAAATTTCTATGGCTATATTAGAAAACTGAGGGGAAGGGAAGGTATTTAGATTATTGTAGATAAGAACGGAGTCACTGAGGATCTTAAAATTGCAGAGATATTGAGTGACTGGTTTAGTGATACAACTAGGGACAATCATCCTGTGATGGGAGAGAATGAATGAGAGGAGAGTCTCCCTAAAAGTATAAATGAGGAAACTAAAAAGTTTGAAATAAATTCTCAGGGAACTATGAAGGAACTCAGAAAGCTAAAAAATATAAAGGGTTTGGTGTATTACGAAAGATTTATTAAAGACTAGCAGTTACCCGCCACTTCGTCCGCGGTGAAGAGGGTTGAAATACTGTCGAACCTGGATACGCGAGAGTTCAAGGGACCGCAATTTTGTTTTCGCTTATGGAGGTTTTTCACTAACCCAGGTTTTTCGCTTATACAGGTACAGGAGTGGCTCTTCTCACTTATAGAGGTTTAAAAAATACAGCAAATGTGTAGTGATAAATATGTATGTTTTATATAGGTATTATTCATTAGATTTTGACATCTATGCATATAAAAAGAAAACAAAAAATCTTGCACTAATATTTACTTAAATTTCTTCTGAGTTTCTGTTTCTGCATTTTGTACATATTTTTCCAGTTCATAAATTTAATCAAATATTGTTTTCTCAACAGCCGCCAAAATTAAAAAACAAAAACAAAAAAAAAAATGGTGGAGCGTCTCCAGTGCATTCAAAGCTATTTGCTTCTTTGGAATGTCATTTACTTGTATATACAAATTCTGTGATCGATCAGCTTCATCTGTCATTTCCGTCAGTACACGTGCTCACACAATTCTTAACGATATCGACTTCGGTGTGTTCTCCAGCAGTAGCCACGCTGTCGTCAATCTGTACGAAGCCCTCGAAAGTTGGCGTTAATATACTGGTTTCGTGAAACATAAACTTGGTCCATTCCTCATTGGAGGTCCAACTTCAACTTCATTTTCCTCTGGCAATAAGTCTTGTTTACCTGTACTGATCTAAAACCCAGCTTTTGAAGCTGTTTTTGACAGTAACGTCACTTACTGTGTACCGTGCTCTCCTTGCGAATGTCATGGGTAGAAGTAAGTTAATCTCAGAGCTACTGTTTTTTTTTTTTTTCAGGCACATCAGAGTAAGTTTAATGATTTCTTTGTGATAAAAGTGTTTGAATGTGTGTATGATACCTTGTTCTAATGGTTGAAGTTTACTGGTATTGGCAGGCAGGAACTTGACTCTTACTTTGCAAGTGTAGTTAAGTCAATGTGGACAGCACAGTTGTCAATAAAAAGCATATTTTTTTTCGTTTTATCTTCATTTCCTTGTCAACTTTTTTCAGCCAATTTCTAAGTAATATATTTGTCATCCAAGCCTTTGTATTACTGGCTTAACCATCAGGAAGAGTCTTGATACCTTTAAAACATCTAGATCGTTTTGATTTCCTGATGATGAAAAGGGGTAGATTGTCCGCACCAGCCAGGTTTACACATTGAAGAATAGTAAGGCGTTCCTTGCTTTGTTTTTCTCCATGGCATTTTTCACCTTTAAATGTAAATGTTTTATCCGGAAGGCACCTGAAGAACAAAGTATTCTCATTTGTGTTATAAATATCGTTTGGATCATACCCTTCTGAAAGATTTGGCAAATCTTCATTCCACTGGTTACACATGCCTTGGTCAAGAGATTTACTTTCCCCGTCTAGTTTTTTGAAAGCTATATCATGATGCTTTTTAAAACCCTCTACCTGAAAAGTTCTGAATTCCTAGTTTTGTAGCAAATTCTTTAGATTTTTCTTTCAATAAAAGTCTATCAATGGAAACATTCTTATCGAGGGTTTGTTCCGTCCATTCTAACAGGCACTTTTCAATATTGGGAAATTCAGAAAGTCGACTCCTCTTAATATTTCCGTGTCTCTCAGAGCACTGAGACTTTACAAAATCAAAAGATTCTATAATTTTATAAAAGGTGGATTCTGGTACAACTCACTCACTCTGTATTTCATTTTGTGATTTCCTGCTCGCAGTCACTATTTTAAGTTAATCACTTAACGATAACACTTTGATTTTTCGTTTTAACATTTTGAGTACGTGTCAAACCTTCCTGCGCTATTGATAGTTATCAACTGAAGTAGCAATTGGGGATTCAAACAGAATACGATACAAAAAAGTTAGTTAGTTTCACGAAATTTAAGAATTGGTCATAAATACCAATTGTTAATTATGCTCGATTGTCGCTTATAGAGGTAAAGACAAGTAGCAGTCTCAGTTATAGAGGTCCACGAGGGAAAAACGACTTTCTCTTATAGGATTCTGTGTCTCACTTATAGAGGTTTTATAGGTTAAAAAGACGGGACCTGACAATTATTCTCACTTGTAGAGTTTTCTCGCTTATCCGGTTCTCACTCAGCCAGGTTTGACTGTATAAGATTTTCTTGAGAGGTCTGGTTGCTCAGTAGTTAGGGCGTCCAACTGGAGCTGGAAAAGTCCCCAGCTTGAATCCCAGTCTCGGCGAGGATTTTCAAAGGTCCTTAGCTCGACCTTCACCTCTGGTATAGGTTGTTGTGTGATGTGAATTACGCCAGAATGCTCACTTGGTTCTGATTCCGTGTTGAACTGTGGGTCCTCTTTGTCCGGTAGGATTACTGGGTTACGTTAAGACGCTACGAAAGGGGCTGATTGCGGAGACGTAAAGAAGCCTTGTCACCAAGTCAATACAACTAAACAATTTATTTTAAAGCTATTTTTACTAGTAATAGTAGTAATAAATCTTGCAATAAAAGAACAAAAACTACTTCATTGAATTTTTAAAACAATAAAATATTCTGTTTGTTAGGAGTATTTTCAGTTTAATATATCCGTATATACAATATTGAGGACTTGTCTCCTAGGTTTTGGCTATTTTCATAGCCCTAGTTTTCTTACATTTCTTTGAAAGATTTGAATTTCATTTACCCAGCATCTCTTAAAATTACTAATTTCATCTCGCGAATAAATATGAATATAGTTTTAATTATTGGAAGCTCAAAAGTCAAAATATTAGCATTACATTTATGGAATCGACTAAATATCAACAACAAAAAATATTAACATCCAAACAGCAAATAAATACTTAAGTGGCCCAAGGACGTTCATTTCCGTTAAAAAAATTGCGATACTAAAAATGAATATTTTGATTTGCATATCTGAAAAAAAAATCTTTAAAAAAGAGAACTGAATTTTCTCTTTGAATATTGATTTTGTTTTGAGGATATATTGGTTCCATCAACAGAAATTTACATAATGATCAGTGGTATTGTGGTAATGGTTTCTCTATCTGTGGAAACAGTTGAATTGCCTGTAGACCAGTTTACTATAGTTCATTCGTTTCGATCCATTAGGTCTGCGCTAAAATATAAATTTCAATGTTAAAGTAGTAATTGATTCTTTCTTCATAATTGGTTTCTCAATCTTCCAACAGAATTGAATGTCTACCAGCAAATTACCACTCCCCTTGTCTGCCACTCCACTATCTGAATAAAACAATTATAAATTTCAAAAATGCACTTCGGCCAACGCCACGTGTTTTGCTAAATCATCCAAGCTTATTGTAAATCTTTTGATACAATATCGGAACAAAGCAACACATGACATCACTAAAATAGCGCTCTTAAAATAACTAACAATGTTTAATTCTGGCCCAGGCTGCATTTCAACCAAGTCACAAACTCAGCTAATATTACCGCTAGAAAATCAAAGCTTCTATCAGTTGCGCATTAATACATTCACTATAGGGCCTATTGCATGTTAGTGACGTTATGAATGGCGAAATAAACTTGACTCATTATTTTAGATTGTGATACTTTTTTTTTATCTGCTTAACGCGTCTCTCAACAGCGACGGGAAAGAATGGTGGGCAAGGAATGGGAAGGAATTCGGCCATGGCCTTTTGAAGGAAGCATCCCGGCATTTGCCTGGAATGATTTGGGAAACTTGCGATACTAAATTAACCCGAATAATGACGTTGGCAATGTGGCGCTCGTAAAAAACGCAGTAAATTAAATATTTAATTCATATGAAACTACATTCATCCGCATGAACTATGTCATCAGCATCATGGCAGTTATTGGAGTAACGTAATTAAAAAATTTATTCTAAAATGCTTGTAACTTACAGTGTACAACGGAAAGTCCATAATTCTCTACAACTTTAAGACAACTCTCTTTAATATTGTTGCTCAAGTTAACATCTAGATAAAGTTACTGTTACTGCTCGTGATTTAGTAAGACGTATAATTGCATTTAATATGTTGAGGTGTGTTCGTATAGTTTGACTTTGTAGCGGCAATATTAACAGAGATAGTGGTTTGGTTGAAATGATGCCTGGACCAGAATGATTTTTGTTACAGCATAAGGCAGAAGGAATTTAGTTATTATTAGTAATAAGTAAGCAGCTTTCATATGCTCCGTGCAAATGAGGTGTATTGTGTTGTAAACGACTACCTACGATTACATTTGACTTCCAGTGTTGCTTCATGAAACAATAAGTTTCTACATTAGCCCATTGAATACATTTGTTTTAAGTGTATCATTCGATAGATATTTGCAGAATATTGAACAGTAAGTAAAAAGCACTGTTTTGTGAATCATAGTCTCTACTATTTGTACAAAAAATTCTGAACAAAAAATAAAAAGGGTTGGTTAAGTTTTAAATTTCGGCAAAAATTATATGTAGTACAGAGACTGTATAGTAACAAAAAGAAACAGGAAATAAATAAAACCGAGATAGAATGGAATCCTTTACATTTTTATAAATTCGACATTTCGGGCACAACCATTTTGCACTTTAAGTGAACTGACTTTCGTGCTGGTATACTCATAGAATTTTACTTTTTTTTAAAAAAAAAAAAAAAAAAAAAAAGCTTTGATTTTTCACATTTATTATGACGCATATTTTGCGAACGAAATTATGGTGTAATATTTGATATGTCATACTATTTTATGTACGCAAATGAAAACATCTCTTTGCGAACTTAACAACAGTACCTACCATTTTTTTAAAACAAAAACAAAAAATTAAGGTTAAGTACAGAATTTTATTTCCTGCTTCCAAACTATTATTTGTCAAGTGCATAGGTTTTATAGCTTTTAAACTAAACACAAACTTGCATATATAAGAAGGTTTTTGCTTTAATTTCCGAAAAGTAGTGTTTGCGATTTACGTAAAAAACAAAGAATAAACGTGGCACGGCTATCTACGAAGTATGAAACTCTTTGTTTTTTGCGAATTGATTTTAATGGCAATTTCTAAAAGAACTATGTGTTTTTGCGGGATAAAATCTATACTATGACACTTCGCACACAATTAACTGACTTCATGCCAAATTTCATTTAAATATGTTGAGTTCTTAAGGCGTGATTGATTGCAGAACTACATCCAAACACACATCCGAACTTTCTCATTTATAGATATATATATTGATTGTGGGATACGATATTGTACCTTACCTCGAAATTTTATTTAAATGAGTTTGGAGTCTTGCTGCTTACCAGAGGCCGATTCTTAAAGGGGGGTTACAAATAGGGTTGAAAATTACAAGACAATTAGTTTGACATCAGTGACAGTCAAAATGATGATGAGACTGATATGCAACTATATCAGAAATGTTTGTGAGAAAAGAAACTGGTTGTTAGATAGACAACATGGCCTTAGCAAGAATATTCATGTGAATTTCAGATGGTGGGCTATATGCAAGATATTTCAGATGAATTGGGCAAGGGAGGCAAAGCATATTACAGAGTGAGCCATAAAACTGTTTTCAATCAATTATTGGATTGGATGATAAAGTTACTTGCTGGGTATAATAATTCTTAAAAGCCAGAAAGCAAAGTGTTAGAGTAGGAAATACATTATCAAAAGAGGTGGAAGTAAATATCGGAGTGTCACATGGTAGTGTATTGAGACCATTGCTATTCTTTATTCTAATGAATGACTGTGTTGATGGGTTATGGTCAGATTCTAGGTATTTTGCAGATGATATAATTGTATACAATAGGACAGGTGAAGAATGTGAATTGCCACAGGGTGACCTGGATAGAATATCTAAATAGGTAGGTCAGTATAGAATGAAGATAAATGCCAAGAAGAGTCAGTTTATTAGGTACACAGGTAAAAAATTAAAGGTTAATTATGATTATAGGTTGGGGTCAGAATTGTTTTTTGAAAGCTTGAATTGTAAATATCTTGGTATAATGTTTGATAACAAATTCAACTGGGCAGAGCACATTGGGCAGGTGGTAGGAAAAGGTTATAAAACCCTTCATTTTCTGGAGAGAGTGATGAAAGGATGTACCAGAGAAGTTAGGTAGTTGGGTCACAAAAATTTGGTCAGACCATTGGTTGGATATGGTAGTGTAGTTTGTGACTCATATTTTAGCTATCAAATACAGGAGTTGGAAGAGCAGCTAGATTCGTTTGTGGAAATTATCGCAGGACCCAGTCAGTAACTGATATGATAATGGAGTTGTATTGGAACTCATTGGAGGAATGGAGGAAGTGAAGAGAGTGCTGGGAATGTACAGGGCATATATTGGTGATGGGGCTTGGAGGGATAGTGGTCAAAAAATTAGGAATATTGCATGCAAGGGGAAAGGCGGCCATGACCTCAAGCTTGCATTCGATATCATGCAAAAGGGAATGGGAAAATTTTCTTCTGTTGGTAAGGGTGTCAGAGAGTGGAACAAATTACCAAGAGAAGTGATGAATAATTTACCAAAAACGTATAAGGAATTTAAAATTTGTAAATTGGAAAAGTAAATGTGGGAGGAATTATACATTCGAATTAATAGAAAATTTAATATATATAGGCGAACTGCCACCGGAGTATTGGCTCCATCGCAATAAATATTAATAATAATAATAATATCGAATCTCTCATTCAGTGATTTCTAGACTGGGTTGTTACATATTTCGGGATTGCGAAATTAATTGCGTTTAATTTTGGTTTGAACGACTCTTCAGTAATATAAGAAAATCTACAGATATCAAGAGATCCGACTAACCTCTTGATTCTAAAACTGTTCAGCAAACGACTAGGACATTAGTCTAATCACTTCTTTGATTTTTTGAATTGAAAGATTGGTATAGAAACTGTAGTGTTTTTTTCGTGCGGTTCTATAATCATCAAAAATTTTGAGCTCCACTTTTAATAATTACAAACCATATATTTATATAAATGAACAGTTGAAAGAAGTGAGTGGAACTGGTATAGTTCAGCAACGGCATTGGGTACTATATATATACATACATACTTTTTTTTTCAAATTTACAGTCCATCCAGCCAGATTGCGGTTTTCAAAGAATTCCCGAAATTATTCAAGCGAATGGGTAATTGTATTTTCTCAAAGACCGCGATAGAATACGTTTTCGTCTCTTAAACCGATCTTTTCTGGGTCGTCACAGTAACGATGTATTACTAACACTCTACTGTACAAGACTGTCAGAAAGTGTCACATTAATTTATCAATAGATTTAATGTGTGTTTTTAGTGTCCCAGTGCAAGGGTAACAGAAGATGAACATTATGCTTCATTAAACGATACTTGCGAGTGATCCGACTCGAACCTAGGGACCGCGTGATGATGCGCTGCCTTCCGGGTTCAGCATCCTCGAATCTGAGCCGCATGCAGACCTACCAGAGACTGTAGCTCAGGTAGCAACAACTCGTAGCCAACCAAACATTATCTCCCATCGTTACGTTAATTCCTTCGTATTTCAAATCCCAGAAATAACATTTTCATGTCATAAAAAAACTGCACAACTATGATGGTATGCGTTAGAATTAACTTGTCAATTTCTTCTTATTCTTCTTCTTTTTTTTTTTTACTTATGACTTTTCGCCTCGTCGACGTCAAGGTCATTAGTGGCGGGATGGCATTGAACGGGAAGGAATTCGGCCACAGCCCTTTTTGAAGGAAGCATACTGGCATTCGCCTGAAGTGATTTTGGTAAACCATGGAAAACCCAAATCTGTATGCCCGGACGGGGATTCGAACCACCATCCTCCGGAAAGCGAGTCTAGAGCGTTAACCGCTCAAGCACCACGCTCGGTTTGTGAAATATCTTGCACTCCTTTGTCATGATATTGTTTTTCTATGCTCCGCGTAACAATTTTGCCCCAGGGTTGATTATCTGATTTTACTTTTCTGTCGTTTCCTTTTGTGAATGTCGGAAAGGTTCCTTCAGAGAGGCAATGACCGATTTCCTTGCAATTCTTTGTCCATACTCCACCACCTTCTCCATGTTAACGGATTATAAAATTCTAATTAATAGTAATATATAGGTTAGTTCATTTAATTCCCGCTCATTGATCAAGAAGAATAAGACAGAAATTTTCAAGTTGGTAAGTGTTTTTAAGATTATTTCATTTAAACTCAACAAATTTTATTTGTCGATTTCAGTTCTATAGTGACATATAAAGTTTGTTCTACATACCAGAACTCAATATTTCCGTCTGATACTAGCATACATATTTCACTGATGACAAAGCAGAAAACGTGAAAATCACTTTGTGGACAGTGTCACAGGTAAGTTGTACGACACTGGTCGTCTTTTCATTACGCATGACCACCGTGAGAGGCCTGACTAGCGTCGTTTTGGACGACCGTCATCCCTACCAGGTGTGCTGTGGTCCGCTGAATTCATGGATATTTTTGGCAGTGAAAATAAAATTTTCTTATAGAAAATATGAGAACAAACCTAAAAAATTGCAGCATTTCTATGAAATTACGTAACAACAAGAATTAAAAAAGATATGACACAGGTATGCTGCTGCTGGCATGAAGAAATAAATATGTATTTGTCCGCATTTCTTTTCACTTTATAATTTAATTGTTACGTTATTATTGAAATTATTTAACTAATGCAAATTGGTATCATACTCTTCTTTCTTTACCATGAAAGTAACTGACGAGTGCAGTACGAATTTTCTGCACACTTGCTCAAGAAACAACAATGTTCATAGAAAAGTAATTATTCTAAAACCCTTCATTTTCGTCCAGACAATATCCCTGCTGAAATCCGTGGCGGTTTTACTTTTGCATACCATTTCATCGAATTAACTTGTTGACATCTGACAATATACGAAAAAATGTTCTGAGTGTTACTGAAGTTTGAAATGTTTCACATCGAAATGCCCCGCATGTAGTCGATTTCAAATAACAGGATGAACACCGTACTGCCTATTAGTTATGTTTTTTGTTGTTAATTTGCATACTTCCACCAGCCGTAAGCCGTAAGCACATAATTTATTTGATACAACTTCACGACCGGACTCACGGAACACCCCACAGCAGTGTTTCTCAACCCGTGGGGCATGTGGTTCGCAGCCAGAATATAAACCAAGATATCACAACGAAAAAGAAATTAATAAAAATTGTTTAAACATAACATGTACCGTACCCATATTGTATAAAGCTAAAAGTGAGTGTAACCTATAAGCAACATTTTCTAAAAGCTATGAACAATTCAGTGACCCGCAAAAACCTGAGGATATGACTGTGAGTGTTTTCACTAGATACATTTTTACCTGGCATCAAAGAGAGCGGCGTTTGTTTGAGGATTAAGTTAATTATTGTTTTATTAGGTCCTTATTGCAAGTATAGTCGTTAAGGAACCGTGGTACGTGCCTGCAACAATAGGCAGGATTGGTAAAAATTTAATTTAATTTGATTGCAATGGACCACACGCTCCGGTGGCAACTACAAACCCATTTCCTATACCCACCTACTTTTGCCCTCTACAAATTTCTATTTTAAATTCTTTTGGTAAATTATTCATCATTTATCTTGGTAACTGATTCCAATCTCTAAACCCCTTGCCTAAAAAAGAGAATCTTGCTACACCCTTGTGCCTGAAATCGAGTACCAGCTTGTGCTCATGGTCATCCTTTCCCTTCCACGCGTTAGTCCTAATTTTTCCACCAATATCATTCCACGCCTCATCACCAATGTAGGCCTTGTACAATGTACATTCCTATGACTCTCTTCACCCTCCTCCTGTCTTCTAATGAATCCCATTCCTGATTCCAGCTCTTTTATCATATCGGTTGCTGATTGTGTTGTACGATAATTTAAGAGACAAGTCTAGCAGCCCTTTTATGCACCCCTCCAGCTCCTGTATTTGTACCCAAAATGTGGGTCCCCTAATACACCACCATATTGAAGCAAAATAACCCAGTTCCTTTACTTCTCTGCTACATCCCCTCATCACTCTCTCCAACAAGTGCAGGATTTTGAAATCTTTTCCTACTACCCGTCCAATGTGTTCTGCCCAGTTCAGCTTGCTACCAAATGTTACGCCAAGATATTTACATTTCAAGTCTTCAAGAAGCGACTCTTTCCCCACCGTATAATTAACCTTTAGTTTCTTATTTGTGTACCTAGTTAAAAAATTAGGTCCATGTAAATTAGTGGTCCGCAGGATTGTTTTCAACATTTTACTGATCCTTGGAGTGAAAAAGTTTGAGGAACGCTGCTCCAGAGAAACTGACTCGTAGTCAGTGGTGGAAAGAGAGGTGCTTCTAAAGTCCATTAAAAAGAACGCCCGTGTGACAATAAGACTATCCGTACCCCTTTTACAGGCAGAGCAGTCCGTTTTTGTGTTCGTGTGACAGTGGCCTTAGAGAGACGAGGATTTGACGTTAGTATCACTCGAAACAGAACCCAACTCTTAAATACTCAGCTGCTACTACTCGCTGAGACCAGTGTGCAACGCTGCTGCCCTCGGGCGGTGTAGCTGCGAAGCAAAGTTACGCCCCGCGACACGAGATGGCAGGGCGTTCGGTAACTAATAGAGACGATCAGCAGCAGCAGTCACAATATTTTAAATCCCTGCAAAAGTTTATGTTTGTATATCAAAAGTTAAATCCTAAAGCGGTAAAATTGTTACAAGAGAGTAGCCACTTCTTTGCACTCGAAAACACTGTGCTGCTCTCGGTAACTTACTACCATACCAGTATCAATTAATTGCAAAGGAACATACGACATACACCTATTTAACAGGAATATTAATTGAAATATTTCATTGTCTGCGTTAACCCGTTCGGCATACACTCCGATAAATTTTTCCAGTCTTCTTTACATTTAGGTGAACATTTTTCCAATTCTTTTCTTCAAATCGAGTGTTAGTTTATGGTGACAACTGCCGCTTACCTTCCTCGCAGTACTGTAATCTCTCTGCAATATCCATCGCTACCCCTTTCTCTCTCACCCTCTACCTAGCAACCATGACCTTTAGTGGCTGACAACTAAGCTCATTAAGGACCTGAGTTACTGATTATGTTCCTTGACCATTTCTCAAAACGAATTTAGGAGCTCTCATTTTAAACCCTGTCCTCCAAATTCCGTATTCGCTATCCGTAATGTGATTTCCGTACTACACCACGATACTCCGGTAAGAGTCCGATCACGGCTATCGTTCCAGTCTCGTCACTTTGCTGATAATACTTTTATTATCCTCTGTAATAGACTTTTTCCTTCATTTTGCTGTCAGCCGCATTTGCTGAGTTTTTCTCATCGTTGGCATGGTCGAGTTAGGAGCTCACCCTTGCTGACGGCAGGCGTTCTATACGTACTAATGGGCAAAGTGAGGTGTTGCCATCTGCCTGTAAAGCGTGTAACTATGCTGTGTGTGTGATAAATGTGTGTTATTGTTTGTGAAATGTGTAGTTTGTGAGGCGGAGATTGGGGGCCTTGCCGGCATTCGCCTCGGGGGCTGCGGAAAAACACCTGAAAACCGCAGTCAGGACGGTCGACTCGCAGGGTCCTGGGTTCGTTCCCGATGCTGTAGTACCTCCAGGATTCAGTGCGCGGCGCCTCAGGGCATTTTTAACTGATGCTCTACTTTTATTACAGCCACTTGATTCTTATATAGTTTATAAAGTAATCTTCTATCTCGATACATTAGACCTGACTTCTTTAAAATTTTGAATATCTTGTCCCACCTAACATTATCAAATGCTTTTTCAAAAACAACAAACACCATAAAAGTATCTTTGTTTTTTTTGATCCGCCCTTCAAGTATTAATCTTAAAGCCAGAATTGCTTCCCTTGTACCGCGATTTTTCCTAAAGCCAAACTGATCTTCACCTACTATGTCCTCTACTATCCTTTCCATCCATCTGTATATTATTCTGGTCAGTAATTTTGAAGCATGTGATGTTAGACTAATGGTGCGATAATTCTCACATTTGTCGGCGTGTGCCTTCTTCGGAAGTGTGAAGATGATATTTGTATTAAAATCAGTTGGAATTTCTCCTGTTTCATAACTTTTTGATATCAGCTTAAATAATCTTTCGATTCCTTCCTCTCCTAGGGATTTAAGCAATTCTGCAGGGATTTCATTAATTCCAACTGCCTTATTTGTTTTCAAGTCATTCAGAGCTTTATTAAATTCCGTCCTCAAAACCGGATCTCCTAAGTCATCAATGTTGACATCGCCTTCCTTTTTCATTACGCTATTGTTCAAGTCGTCCCCATCATACAGTTTCTCAATGTATTCTTTCCATCGGTTAGCTCTATCGTATGAGCTTAAAAGAGGTTTCCCATCGGCAGCTTTAATATTCACACCTCTTTTCTTCATTTCTCCAAAATTCTGTTTGATCTTTCTATAAGCTACATCTACTTTACCTACGACCATTTCCTTTTCTACTTCTTCGCACATTTTTCTTTTGCTTCTCTGCATATTCTATTTATTTGATTTCTAAATTGCCTGTATTGCTCTCTTCCTGCTTCATCCTGAGCATTTTTGTACCTTCTCCTCTGATCCACGAGCTCCAAAATTTCTTCTGCGATCCAAGGTTTTAGGGCAGTTTTTTTCTCTAAAGCCTAATGTTTCATTACTGGCTTTAATTAGTTCGGTCTTTAATACATTCCATTCGACCTCGGTTGAGCTCCTTTCAGAGTTACTTCTTAGACTTAAGTCTACTATTTCAGCAAAATTTTTCTCTCGTGCTAGATTGTTTCAGTTTATTCACTTCCAGTCTTTTCTGCTTATTCGCTTGAATTTCAGCCTGCACCTCATTACTATCAAATTATGGTTAGAGTCTATGTCTATACCTGGGTACGATTTACAGTCTAGAACTTGATTCCTGAATCTCTGTTTGACCATGATATAATCTAGCTGATATCTGCCTGTATCTCCAGGATGTTTCCAGGTGTATATCCTTCTTGCATGGTTCTTAAACAGTGTGTTTGTCACAACTAGCTTATATCTTTCACCAAATTCTAACAACCCGCTTCCTCGCACATTTCTTTCTCCTAGACCAAAACTTCCTACAGTATTCCCCTCTGTTCCTTCTCCCACTATTGCATTCCAATCACACATGATTATTAGATTTTGCTCCCACTTCACATATTGGATTAATTCTTCAATTTCACCGTAAATTTTCTCTATTTCTTCATCAACCTCCTGTAACGTTGGCATATACGCTTGTACTAATTTGGTTGGGACGGGCTTAGTTTCTAACCTCATCAAAATAATCCTGTCACTAAACTGTTCATAATAACTCACCCGTTTCCCTACTTACTTGTTCATTACAAATCCTACACCAGTGACGCCATTGATAGCTTGTGTGCTAGATATCGTGTGTTCCCCAGATCAGAAATCCTGTGGATCCTTCCATTTAATCTCACTAATCCCAACCACATCTAACTGAAGTTGTTCCATCTCCCTTTTTAAGTTTTCCAATCTACTTGTCCTATTCAGACTTCTAAAATTCCACGCTCTGACTCGTAGAATGTTTCTATCCATTCTGATGACTCCTCCCTGAGCAGTCCCCACCCGGAGATCCGATTGGGGGACTATTTTACCTTCGGAATATTTTACCCAGGAAGAAGCCATCATGATACATGTAATTTGAGAGGATTACATGTCATTGGGATACCCTTTGAGTCTTTAATGCAGTGGTTTCCCGTTTCCTTCTGCATCCCCATGCCGTTTATCATTTCTGATTCATCCGCCTTTAAGGGCCGTTTCCAACCCCAAGGTCAAGAGGGTGCCCTGAACCGCTCCCCGCTCTTCCGCCCTCCTTTCGGAGGCCGTTGGCATGCAGTGGGTGACTCCTTATATCGGGAATCTTTCAGTCACCAGAGCCTCGTCCGTGCCAACAGGGTGCACCACGTGAAGGAGGGGTTGACATTTGGTTGGAAAAGGCTAGTATAGTCTCTCCCAAACCCTTACACCCTTATATGATCAAATTCAACTATTAAATATTCCTTCCGCCAGCGGAATTGAACCCGGGGCTGGAGTATAAATTTTTTGAAAGCAAGTGCCTCAATGACTGAGCTACATGGAAGTTCGCAAGATGAGAACTACTGTCCCATATTTAAAATAAAAAACAAACTATATAACAACTAAAAATTTAATAATAAAATAATTGTTTCAAAAAATGAAATCCGCCTCCAAAAAAACCACACTAAAAATTTTAAAATAACATTGTACCTTCCTTAGAAGAATATAACTCTAAATCGACAATATTTTACATTACTATTATTGAAATTTTTACATTAATATTATTTTTAGAGTCGATGCAAACCGAAACAAGAAAAGAAAAAAAAATCACAACAGTAAGTAACGACAATAACGACATAGAAATCTATGTTACTACTTACCTGTGATTAATGTTAAAAACATGTTTCAATTTAATTGAAACATACAGATGATATACTTGTATTGTACTAACAGTAAAGAGTTTTTTCCGCATGATACAACGTACCAACTGACAATGTAGCGCCATAGATATGTCTCGACCAACAACGAGGCCGAGTCAGAAGTTAAAATACCGTCTAATTTGTTCCCTTAAGCTGTCTCTCGCAAAATCAGTATCTGCCTCACTACATGCTGCAAAATGTGGTGAATTTTCTTTTGTACATTCCGTGTCATCTCGAAAAGCAAATAAAGTGCGGTAATTTGATACTTGCTCCAACTCCAAAAATAACTGATTAATGTAAAAATTTCAATAATAGTAATGTAAATTATTCTTCATTTATATTGATTTTCTTCTAAGCAAGGTACAAAGTCATTTTAAAATTTGTGCCTTTTTAAGGCGGTTTTTATTTATTTGAAACAATTATTTTATGGAGTAAAACAATCTTTGAAATCAAGCTGTACTGGTCCTTATAAAGCGCTGGAGGTCAGAGTTGAAATTACGTAAACAATTGTTTTGCTTGTTATCTGGTAGCATTATGGTTAATGTTCAGATATGTTTTGATTTTTTATTTTCCCCTAAGATTAAAGCATTTGTCAGTTGTATATAAACTATCGTAAATAGTTGTAGCTGTCTATAAAATCTAATAATGTGTTTCTGCACTGCAATACTTCGAATTAGTGTAATCTTTTATTTTGTCTTTGCTTTAGGAGTTGGTGATGGTTTTAAAGGTGTCGCCCAGTAACAAGCAGTTAGAAACATTATCTCACAATCGTATTATTGTCTTAGTCAGAGTATACAGATATTTCATTACTAAGATTTAGCGGTACTTGATGATAGAAATCGCCGTGCTGCCATTACAGATGCATGGGACCGTTTTATGATATTCGTTGATGAACAGCCTGTCGCAGTATTCAGTTTTCTAACTCTCCTTTTTATTGAAGCTACGACTTGGCCTTTGTAACAAAATCTGAATGGTGTGTGTTGTGTTCCAGTGCTGTTCTACGCTCGAGAAAATTGCGATTCTCCAATGTTTCTTGCAGGGTCCTGGCAGAACCATTGCAAGTAACAATAATCGCTTGAGAAGTCGCTCCGGACAGAAGAAAAACAGCAAAGCCGCATGGTCTCACGTGTCGTGTTTGGTTCGTGTAGCTGTTCATTCCTAAAATGTTTATCTGTCCAACAGGGTAAGTTGTCTCATGGTAGAAGAGGAGACTTAACTAGTATTGTAACTATCAAACAGGAATTATCAGTATCTGCGTGACAACGCACAAGGAACGACAGAACTGTATTTCTACAATCATTAATTTTATGTGAAACTCATTTTCTAATTCATTCAATAGGAAAATGGCGTTAAGGGATTGCAGTGAATCCAAAATGAAATTTGCAAGTGATTCAGCATGCTACTGATTTTGTCGAGAGTATGAGGAGCATCCATCCGGAGATCACAACTCATACGTGAAGGAATAGTGTTTGAGGAAAGGATGCATAAAACTCGTAAACTGTATGAGTGGGCCTAGTAAAATCATCATAAAGTTGAAGGCATGCAACACTGAAGATCCCAGAGTCGGGATGGGGGACGAGGATACTTTGAATAGGTCCGCGTGAATCGCGGCTGGATGGCCAAAGCACTGCGGATACCAGCTAGGGTGATGTGTTGGTTGAGGGGTCAACATTGATACTTTACTGCATTTCTGAACTAAAATTAAGCCATTACCTTTTGAAAGAACCTGTCCGGCATTCGCCTTTGTGATTTTGAGAAACGATGGAATCCATAAATTTAGATATCAACAATTCAATGTAATATTTCACCAATTAATTCAAATAACTAAAATTTCTTTCTTTACCCACATGAATTTATTAATTAACAACATGGATTAACTGGTCACGCAGTTCGTTACTCACTTACCTTAAATAAACCAGTTTAATCTTTTACAACATAATTCTGTTTACAATGTTATAAGTAACATTTTATACTGTTCTGTACCGTTTTTATCAGGCTTGCTTAAACATTCTGCAATTTCTTACTTCCGACTCCCCTCTTTCTAACTTTTCTAATGGTAATGGTTTGTATGTTCGTAGTACCTAGTAACAGGGTTTTTACAGGCTGTGCATTACGCCCTTATCGAAGCCACCTTAACCTAACTCGGTAATCCTACCAAGTATTGGGGACATACAGTTTAACGTGGATTCCGAATCACGGAAGTGTTCTGGCGTAATAAGATTGCACAGTAAGCTGTCGCTCAGGTGAAGGTCGGATTAAGCGGATTTTAAAATTCACGCCGAGACAGGGATTCGAACCGGGGACATTTCGATCTTCAGTCAGACGCCTCTACCACTGACA
Organism: Vandiemenella viatica; assembly: GCA_031002005.1. Taxonomy (NCBI): domain Eukaryota; kingdom Metazoa; phylum Arthropoda; class Insecta; order Orthoptera; family Morabidae; genus Vandiemenella; species Vandiemenella viatica. The sequence goes on along the minus strand of JARYHS010008075.1, from coordinate 106,320,707 downwards.
GCTCCATATCTGCTTGCAACCAGAGAGCTTCTGCAAGCAATCAGAGAATCCCTCCATCCTGCAGCACACTGTGCTTCTCAATCCATAGCCCACACTACTTTAAATCTATTATACATAAATTTTAAAAAAATAAAAACATTTAAGAAAGTCTAACCAACAGTGAGAAGTGATATATATGTTTCATCACTGTATGTAAAATATACTAGTTCAAAACATGCGGCATAGTCGACAAAAAATTGTTATTCTTTGGTTTAGAAAAGCACTGATTGCTTCGGTTCTCACCATACTCTGTGATGCAGCTTTAAAGTTAGATTCGGTGTTTCCAAAGTTGCCTCGACAGTCGATTAAATGGTTATCGGGTGCAGCATGGAGAGGTACCTTGTGGGATGAACATGGAGTAGGTTCATGGGTACAGATAAACATAGCATTCGCCTCTCTCAAGTATTGAAACACGTATATGAAAAAACAGAGAAAATTTTTCCAATCCATCAGTAAATAAACGGTCACAATAGCAATTCATATATAATCTAAGTATGTTTCTTTATATTACGAAAGCATTTGAGAGAAATTATGGTGTAAGACATATTGCTGGTACAGAACTTCGAACTTGAACGTTCTAATCCATAAAAACTGACACTGAAGACGTATTAAATAAGATGAAACTCGTTTAACATCAAAATATTTGCTTAGTTGCAATACGGAAGACCATAAACAGAAACAATTATCATAGCAACTGAGGGAAATGAACAAAAAACACCAACAAATTACTCGTTTCTTTTATGTATATGATAAAGAAAATCACAACAACCGATATTATTTGACTCAATATTACGTCCTGTGCAAACAATTTCGAGCTTCTTAGCACGGATCTGGAGAAGGACAAGACGAGTGTTCGAATGATGTCGCTTTCGCTCGGGATAATCTGATTACGCAGTTTTTGTTAATTACCTAGGTCCATTTTGTCGTGAAGAATTCACAGACAGAATAACGGAGTCAGTATTAGTGCCATGGCTTGCAAAAGAGGACAGTCTATTTTCTTCTATAGCCTGAAGGTGACAACAAAGAAAAAAAAAAAACGAATGCACAAAGAATCATTTTCCTCTTGCTTACCATCAATTTAACGGCACATAAAATCATTTATTCGCAATGATATGTTCGCATTCTCTCTTCTCTAAGGCAGGAAATAAAACAGTAAGAGGCTACTTCAAAGGCATCCGAGAAGCATCTTCAATAATGTAACGCTATGCTCGCAGCGTCTATGCTGATTTGAGGAACGAAGGAATGTCTCTGTTGCTTGACGCCGCCTGTTGGGGTCTCTACCTGCGCAACATCAACGATTACTTGGTAAACTACATTGCAGGCGTTCAAAAAAGAGGTTCGGTTATTTGCAATGTCACTAGCTTTCCAACACGAATACATGCTGCTAGATAAACTTAACAGTAGTATGAACCGACACTATTAGACTGGTTACAGAGTGAAAGATAATAGAAAAAGTGTATGTCACAGGACGCATGACAGAAATGAAAACATCGTATCTCTTTCTTTTCTCTAAGGAATGATCGTGGTGAGTAAGTGGTGAGCAAGCAATAATTCTTGGGCTTGGCATTCGGGAATACGCGGGTTCAAATCCTCATCTCGACTTCAATTTTCCATTGTTTCCTGAAATCACTGCAAGTGAATGCCGGGATGGTTGTTTCAGAAAAACATGGCTGAATTTTCTCCTGTTGCTTTCCTAATTCTCTTCTGCCTCTAACGACATAAACAAGTCTAAAAACGCAAAAAAATATACCGGGAAGCTCTACTTCTATTTTCAAGTAACTTTCTTTCTACGATTTATAGACCAAAAACACGGTCCGTTTAATAACTCGCCCGGTGCTGTCTCTGGTGATATGCTTCTATGCTTAACTATCACCACAGAAAACAACACTGAAAAAAATGAAAACAAGTGATTCACACACACACACACACACACACACACAGTAAAATATCTTCATGTTCAAAAACAGTAAACTACGTGCAATTATAACACATGTGAAACATGTTATTAAAATAAACGTTTGTTGAACCACTGTGGATCAGTTCAATTGCGTTTCAGCAGTGTTACGAGCAGCCATTGCACACATATCATCTGTCAGGAGTATTTTACAAGGAATTTACTATGGATTTTCCGTGTTGCCGCATTCTCTGAAAATTACCCGGTTGCCACGGCTTATACAATAACTTAAACATCGGTATTTTGTTGTGGTTTCACTGTTCAGAGCTTAAATCGAATGTTGGAGATGCAAGCAGTGACTTCTCCAGTAATATTTTTTTAAAATTTAATTAGGGCATAATGCTTCCGCTTTTACGTACTAGGAATGTTCGCAAAGTTGCCTTACTGCTCAGTGTCTATCGGATGACTTGACTTGAGGAGCACGGTACAATTTTCATCCTCCCCCTTCCTTAATCTCCATAAACACAAACCGCTACACTTAACAAGTAATGTGCACACAGACAACAATAACAGTCGCATTTCTGCAATCAGGCCTTGTGCGCCTTTCGGTAGAGCACCACAGTATTAATAAACACACAAATCTCACATGAACGCTTTAAAAATTAAATCTAACTGGAAAAATTATACCAGAATAATTTCTCGGAGCGATTACCTACATATTTACGAGTGTGGCCCAGAAACTAATGCACCACCTTTTTTTTTTCTCAGCCCTCAACAATGGTATAAATGCGAAACTTTAGATATGAATTCTTTGAAGTTTTCAGAGTGCACACGCAAAGTTTCCGTTCCTTCTGACAGATAGCGTACTTGCAGCAATGATTCAGCATGGCGTTTGTGTGTGATGTACGTTATAAGCAGCGTGTCGTTATTGAATTTCTCACTGCGAAGCGAGAAACGGTTGGAAACAATCGAAAACGTTTACGTGTAGTTTATGGAGCATCAGCATTCGACAGAAGTACGGTTAGTCGCTGGGCACTGAGGTGAGGCCATCTGAAAGCGGTTCTGCAGAGCTCCAAGATTTTCAGCGGTCGGAAAGGCCACGGCTGTAACAAGATGCAGCGTGTTGACGTGCTCATTCATGAGGACCGACACATAACGACTCGGCAGTTGTCGCGGAATCTGTCAGTCAGCAAAGGAAGTGTGCGTGTAATCGTCAGTGCTCTTGATTACGCAAAAAAGTGTTCACGATGGGTTCCCGTCGTCTTACGGAGGAACACTTCTTCTGAGTTGCTGCAACGTTTTGAAGCGGAGTGGGAAACCTTCTTGTACCCGATTGTGACAGGTGAAGAAATCTGGATTCACCATTTTGAGCCCGAAACAAAACGGCAATCGATGGAATGGCGCCATCCGGACTCACCACAGAAGAAAAAATTCAAAGCAACTGCTTCCGCTGTGTTTTGGAACTGTGATGGTGTCATACTCATTGATGTGATGCCGAGAGGCACCACCATTAATTCTGAGGCACATTAATCAAACTCAAGAAGCGCTTCCAGCTACTTGAACCCCATAACAACCTAGGCGATTGATTGCTTCAACATGATAACGCATGCCCTCACATAAGTTTGAGGACGTTGGAACACATCACCAAACAGGGTTGGTCAGTGTTACCCTGTCCACCCTATAGCCCAGACCTAGCTCCCTCAGACTTTCACTTGTTTGGGCCATTGAAGAATGCCATTCGTGGGAGATGGATGATGAAGAGGTGATTCGCACAGTGAAGAAATGGCTTCGTGAACAGAGCAAGGAGTGGTACCGCCTGGGCATACACACTTTAGTGTGGAAGAAGGATATTACTTGGGAAAATAGGAAGTGTAGAAGAAACATAATTCTTTCTTGTGTGTAAGTTTCATTGTGTTCAATAAATAATTGTTGAAGAAAAAAATGTGGTGCATTAGTTTCTGGGCCACCATCGTAGAATGTAACAGTATGTTATGCGACAACATAAAAATCTGACTAGGAAAATAAGTGATAATTGCTTATAGACACAATATCAAAGCAGGACACGTACTGCATATATATTGAGTGTTTTATGCTCGGTTACGTAGATCCAGTACGCGAAGGAATCAGGCGACTGTGCCTAATGGAGACGTTTCCAACACAATGTTCCCTACGACGTACGAAACCTTATTTTAGAGTCGTCTATGTGTCTACATGTCATATTAAGTAGTTCGTTTAATTGATATCATCTCTCCTCCTGCTTTAACTATAAAAAATATCATAGAGTATATACGAGTATATAGTTCGACTATACCACAGCGCATGACCTGCTGCCAAAGACATGAAATATTATATAAGGTTGATGATAGCGTTGGAATTAAATTTGGCAAGGCCACTGAGTCCAGAGCACCCTTTTGTCCTTGGACTTGGAAACGGTTCGTAGAGGCGGGTGAATCAGAAATGATCAATGGCATGGGAATGCACAAGGCAACGGGAAGCCACTCCATTAAAGGTCCAAAGAATATCCCGAATCAATTTAATCCTTTCAAATTACATATAGAATAGTAACTTCTTCCTGGGTAAAATATTTCGGGAGTAAAATAGTCCCCGAATCGGATCTCCGACCGGGACTGCTAAAGCAGGAGTCATCAGAATGGATAGGTGCCATTGGTATAAGTGAGATTATAAAGAGGTTACCGCAAGAAAGGAAGAGATGGAGGATTCCATGAAACCATTCGAGAGACTGATGACAGGAAAAAGAAGGGCCCTCAGTTTCCGTCCATTACGAGTTTATGTACGCAGTTACCACTGATGCATCTGCAGTATACGAATTATGACCTATTGGTGTCTTTTGTTTGGACCTCTGATGATAGCACCATGTTTACCTACATTTACAACATTTCTTGAAATTTCTACCACAAGAGTTCATTCTACAATGGAAAACATGAGAAGTTGTTATGTAATAAGAAGGAACGTGTATATATCGTTTTATGTGATTCGATCTAGCGACAAACCACAGGTTGAGGTACGAAAACTAACCACTTAGCTCCACGATCCACCGCAGAGCGGAGGACTGTATTATCAAGTTACATCCAACACAAAAAGTACAAGACGTGCAGTCACGAAACAACTTGCTGGACGGGAAGCTCCACAGTTTATTTTTCTTTATTAAGGAGGAGAAAGAAACTCAATTCACCATCTATATCAGGTTGAAATTCATCTACAGCCTAAGGTGAATGCTCGTGTGACGACTTGTCTGTAGACTTATATAGAGGGCATTAGGAATTCTGACGCTATTTAATAATAAAGCAGTGTTGTGATGAAAGGACTGTATACATATAACCAAGTAAAAGGTCGGGAAAGAAATGTAAACTAAATATAAATAGAAGCAAATCAGAGGAGTGTAGCAAAAACAATAATACCAATAACTAGACTAAATGTGAAAATTGAAACAGATGTCTTAGAAGAGGAAATAACGCAGGCGTGCGTCGTGTCATATAGACTGGGCACGGCCGTGCCTCCACAGGCCGCATCGGGCAGTAGAGATAGCTTGACAAGCAGGTGGAAGTGACGCCACCGCACCCACCTCCCGGGAGGAGGTAAACTCACACCCACTTTCCCGTCACAAAGGCCTTCTATATAAGGGCGGCTATTCGGCAGTCAGAGCTGAGGAAAATTGACTGAAATAATTCGTAAAGTTACTGTGGAGTCCGCGTGTGACTACTCGGCTAGTGTACTTTGGTTTATGATTTGATAATGACTGCGGAGAATAAAGTGCTTCTGGAATTGAACCTTTCTGGCGAAATTTCGTTTATTTACGCTTCTATCAGCCTGTGCATCTAACAAAGCTTAAACTAGCAACACAACTTTGTGGCGAAAAAAAGCCACTACAATATTTTGGCGGCGATGTTGCTAGCAACCGGACAACACATCAGAAAATTTCTATGTTGGACCAACCAAGGAACACTGCAGAACCAGTTTGGCAGAAGCAGTATATATCAGCATGGAAACCAACAAGCGTGGTGGGTGAACGGTTGCGGTCTTGACTCGCATTCGGGAGGAAGCGGTTTCGAATCTCCTTCTGGACATCCAGATTTTGATTTTCCCTGGTTCCCAAAATCACTCCAGGTGGCATAGTTTCTTCAAAAGGACAGTGCAAAATTCCTTCCCGTTCGTTGCCTCAAGTTCTTTCCCGACGCGACGAGGCGTGAAGCATTAACAAAAACAAAAGAGACGAGTTTAATAATAAAAATAATCTATTTTTTTTATGGAACCCAAAGTAGAATACTGGGAAGTCAGAAGAAAGAAGAGCAGAAATATTTGAATCGTTATGTGTTCTGTTTCTGTGTAGAACTGATGTACATAGAAAATGTAAAAAAAATAAAAAATATACTTTTTTCAAAAAAAAGGATATGCAAGGAGCGGATTACTAATGTTTGCGAAAAGTCAAAATAAGTGCCTTAGATACTAGAGAGTCACATAGACTATTTTCAGCCTAACTAACCTACGGGGAGGGAAGAAATAAGGAAGTCGGTCGTGGCTTTATAGGCGACCATCCCAGCATTCACCAGGAGTAACTGAGGGAAGCCACGGAAAATCCCAGTCAGGATGGCCGTACGGGATTCGAACCCCGTCCTCCCGAATAATAAGTAAGAAAAAAAAACTAATATGTAATCCTGTATACATCAAGTAGTATCGCTTTTTCCTTGGATGGAAGTTAATTTTGAGTAGTGACGTGGGTACACCACGTGGTAAATATACTGTATTGCCTTGCATAGTACAAAGATAAAAAGATTTTAGGATGAGATAAAACTACAGAGCATTCAGGACACTTCGATAAATGTAAGAGGAAGAACCCTAAGCTCAAATCATACTGAAATAAGTTGTTCTCATGTCCATGTTTCTTATACAGAGAAAATTGTTGATTTTACAATTAGTAGTGATGAATTTATTTTCACTTGGCTACGTCCACGAATTGCCTTGTAACAAGGGAAATAAGAAATTTTGAAATACTAAGAAGAAGAAGAGCATTCATGGACTCGCCGACGAAGTTTTAAACTTCGTTATGAAGTTACGATGTCTGAAACTCGATTTGCTCCCAAACTTTTTTCTGATTATTTTCATGCAAATACAATACAAAATGGATTTTCTTTCATGATGTGCTTCTCACATCACACCTGTTGTTCTTTCCTTTATTTTATGTGTCATTAATCAAGGCAAAAGCAGCAATCACTGTGCATTGAATACACGCTCAACAGGGAGTAATTCCCTTTCAATCATCTATTCCGGTTTTTACTTACAGATAGAACAAGTTAAGAGCGTAAGAAAATTTGTTTGGCTTTTAGTTTTGAATTCTATTTATGTTATTTTTTAAGTGCATGTTTCATGATGAGATGATATATCTGCATGTAGAAAACTTTGGTTTATCAGGATCTTAGTACCATCAAATTACTGTCAACCTTAATCACTTCCCACAAAATTATTACAGTATAATCGTGTTCCTAAATGAACAAATTATACACTGTGTTTATACGTATTGGCTTGGATGTGTGGACTAGAAATTTGAAGAGTTGGCTTATCCGTCTACAAGGTTATCGGAAGAAAGCAGAAAATAAATTGCCTCGAAAAACTGTGCACCTAGTCAAATTATCTGAACTACCACGTAACTGTGAGTGCGCAGCAGGAGTCCACGATTGTTAAAGCTATTCTTAGTATAATTTTATTTTACTTCATCAGTAATTGGAACATAGTTTTTTTATTTTCTAAAACCAAATTTAAAACTTAATGATTTATTTCGTTTCCCCCAAAATATCGATGACGCAGATGGTTCATTTGTGTAATTTCCAACATACAAAAAGCGTGACTGATTTTAGTCCTTGTAGAAAACTGAAATCTAATGGCTTTACGTGAAGAAGTTATTAACCGAGTGTGAGACATACCAAACGAGTAGAGCTTTTCTGAGCGAAGGTGGCTGTTGTCGCACACCTAAAATTATTTCCACAACTTTTAAAATCAGAAACATAGTAAAATGTACCCATGCGTTTGATCGATAGGACATTCAGTGTACAGATCGATAAGAGAGAATTGCTTGATGACGAACACCAACATTCGAGAACTCAGGTTTCATCTCAGTGAAACCCACTAACATTGTTGAACCATGGAAGAAAACACAATACAAACTATGCGCAAGGGTATAAACAGTCTACTCCTATTACCCCTGATTGCTCCAATAACTTGGAAGAGGTAACTTCTGCTGCCAGGTATTTAAGAAGAACTGGCGCAGTTGAGCCCTATAGATCTAGCAGAATAGATAGTAATATCTGGAATGTTACTGACTTCGGCATCAATGCTGCTTCGTTTCTAACCCGCAAAAAAACGAAAAAATCTTTGAAGAAAAGTAGGTTATTTATTTACATCAAAAAATTTTTATGCAGGAGAAAGATTGACACAATTTGCTACTGAAGATGAAGTAATAATGGAAATTTCGTTTTCACTGATTCAGTAGAGTAGAATTCCGAACTACAGTATAAAGAGAATACATTGCCAAGCCGATTTCGTACGTGTATATGCAAAGCAGAAATTTAAAGATAACATTACTGCTTGAATCTTTAAACTTTTTCAATTAGTAAATAATTGGTTACTATGTCAAGTTTAGAGTTACTTAATCCCTACGAGATATTGCGTTCGAATGGAATTCGGTTTTACGTGCTTCTCTATATGGAGAAAGTAAAAGTGCAAAGAAATTTCTCTTTTACCTCATCTCATGTATCTGTTTTCTGAATGGAGTGGGTACAACAAACATTCTGAACTTTGTAATGTATGACTTATTCCCAGTATTATATTTATATATTTCAATCAGATTTATTTACACCTATTACATCTAAATTCATGATTAAAAACTGATAAGATAGTTCAAAGTTAACAATAGGCTATTGAAAAAAGGCGAATTTCATTAGTCTTTCATAAAAAAAGCTCAAACAAGTTAAATCAGAAAATAAACATGCAAAATCCGCACCGAGCTTGGTGGGTGAGCGGTTAACGTTCTGGCCTCGCATTCGGGAGGACACCGGTTCGAACCCCCGTACGGGCATTCAGATTTGGGTTTTCTATGGTTTCCCCAAATCACACCAGGCGAATGCTGGGATGCTTCCTTCAAAAGGCCATGGCCAAATTCATTCCCATCCCTTGTCGCCGATCCCATCCAGCCTCTAATGACCTCGACGTCGACGAGATGTATAGCCATTAGTAAAAAAAAAAAAAAGCAAAATCCACGAAATTTAGATAATTGATTTATTTAAATTTTGATGTGTTTTGTTTTGCTAAATGAAAAAATTTTGAAGCAACCACTTTCCAGTTTGTTCATTAATTAAGTGAACCAATTTCCAAGATAAATTTATACTAACAGCACATTTGTTCTAGTCTCACTACGTAACAAATATTTTATTTAAATCAAACTTTTGAGATGGTCACTGAGCTTCACTTTAATGTTTTTGACCAGGAAATAGCCTTAAGTCATTATCCAAGCTAAAATTTCTATGACATAGCAGTCAAATGTTACATCGGGAGGACATCCAGATTTGGGTTTTCCATGGTTTCCCCAAATCACTCCTGGCGAATGCCAGGATGCTTCCTTCAAAATGGCAATGGCCGAATTCATTCCTGTTCCTTGCTCCAATCCCATCCTGCCTCTAATGACCTCGCTGTCGACGAGGTGTAAAGTCCAAGAAAAAAAACACTCAATTTTGGTCTGATAGTTCGATGATTAGTTAATTTGGAGTTTGACGTTCCAAAGTAAATGTGATATTTTCACGGTATATACACAACAACAGTGTTGTTGAAAATTGCGTATGTTAGAGACATATGAGACAGGTTACTATTATTTCCTAAAGTTATTCTACCTTCTTCCCTTAGACCAGAGCAAAAAGTTAATTCGTGCTGGTACATGTTACTGATTACGGAAAAAGATAACAGTTTGCAACTGCTGTACAGATATATAATAAAAACTTTGTGAACGACTGTGAATCTCTACTTTCGGTTTGGTATCCCCTGGAGAGAAGCTGCAGCAGCGACAACGATCAGTGCGTTTATGTGAAAGGCTGAGGGAGCATCCTTTTACCTTCCCCCCTTGTAATCCGATACCGCTACGTCGTGATGCGAGATTGGTCCCGTCACACAGAGAGCAGGTCCCAATAACGCAGCAATCTCTACGTCAATAAAGTGGTTCTTGCAATCGATATGGAAGGTAAAATGCTCAATCGGGATTCAGCACTGCTTAGAGAAATATGTAGCACCGATCGAACTTAAAATTTTGCATAGGAAAAGATATTGTGGTTTTGTGGTTAACAAAATTCAATATTATAGCTCAAGCAACGACAGGCCCTACTTATGGCGTCAGGTTTGTCATAGAAAGCGATAACTAACCCTGGGTCATCGGGACGGTGTGTGGCACCCAGCGTGGAGTTAGCTGGTTCCAATCTCGACGGTCGAAATAATTTCATCATCCTGGACTTGGCCAGCGGAATAGGAGAGTCGGTAGTGAACTACTAATAACCAGGTTGTGTACCAGTATACTGGGCTGAATCTCATACGTCTCCAATATTCGTATGGAAAGACGACACTGCTGATGGTTATTAGCCTGTTGGATGCGGAAGTTACACTTTTTAATACCATCGGTTCTTTTGGAACTGGACAGGAAATAAAGATAACAGTATGGAACACCAGACGCTTGAGTAATAAAGATATAGAACTAGAGTAAGATTTAAAAAAAATATGAAGACAGATAAACATGGCTGTTGTAGAAGAAACAAAGAAAATATTGAAAGGTAGCATAGACCTGAGTGATTATCTCATGGTTTACAGTGGCGTACTACAAGAAAAAATTGCTTCATTTGGAGTAGCTATAATGACTGGGAGGCAGTGGAAATCTAGAATTAATATTTACGAATGGATTGGTGACCGCACAGTAAAGTTCAGAGTTAAAATGGTGAGAGGATAGTTTGGGGTGTTCACCCCAGGAGATGAACGATTGGAAGAACCTCTGGATTTCTATGATAAACAGCAAGAATACATAAATTCAACCAACAAAAATGATTAAAAGGCGTGTTTTTGTAATAGCAGAAGCTCTTATTAACGATGTACAGAATGGCTTCTGAAAGAGAAGATCATGTACAAACTTGAACAAGCTGGTATAAAACGTCAAGAATTCAACATACTAACATAAAAAGCATTCATTGACTATGAAAAAGCATTTGATACGTTGAATAGAATGAAATTTTTTCAGTTCGTTGTAGACAAAGGCTACCCCCAGCATACAGTAAGAGAAATACAAAGTTTGTATTACAACAAGTAAATCAAAATCTCACAAGAGACAAGATTACCCATCATCACCTGTGTTTTTTAACATTTATACTGACGATGCCATTGGAAAATGGCTGAAATATGTTCCTAATTATTTTAAAGTTAATAACAAGGTATTAGATACAATACTTTTTGCTGATGACCAGGTGATTTTAGCTGAGACAGAAGATGACTTACAAAGAGGGTTATACTTAATGATGAAAATATTAAATGATTACGATTTAAAAATCTCCTCTGAAAGAAACGAAAGTAATGTCATAGAAGAGAGACGAACCAATGAGGGCTGAGACTGTTATCAATGGCAAAACTATAGCACGAATTAAAAAAATTTGTGTATTTAGAATATGACATAAACTTCAACAAATTACAGAAATTTCAATTCATGTGTGGAGTAATCAAAAGCAATTTTAAGAACACCAGTCGAGACACAATGATAACTAACAAAGTAACGGCGATACCAACATTACAGTATGGGTGCGAATCATGGAGATCGACTTAACATCGAATAAAGCGGATGGAAGCAACTGAGATAAGATTTTTGAGGGCCATGGCTGGATAAATGTTACTGGAAAAGAAAAGAAGAGAAGAGATTAGGGGAGAATTGAAAGTTTTAATCTGAATGAGGAAATAATTAGATATATGAAGAAATGGATGGAACATTTAATAGGTATGGAGGATACTAGATAACCAAAGGTGCTGTTTAATTACAAGCCAAACCAGGGAGGAAGGAGTATAAGTCGACCAAAGAATAGGTAGACACATCAAAAAGGTGTGACGGTGGAACAAACCACTAATGGTTTAAAAATTGATGATGATGATGATAACTCTTTTGGAAGAGAATGCTCAAGAGGTTGCACCGTTCTTAAGTCTCTTCAATAAAAAACACCACATTAACTGTAGACTCACATACACACCAATAACAGTCATCCATACAGTAACACTCATGAACAAGGCTGAGGAAGGCAGCCGAAACAATCCCAGCTACATCTCTCCGGGAAGTTACCGGGACATTGTTAGGATATAGAGTGCAGAATGAAATACTTCTCTATGCTAATTTTGGTAGCAGATGTGATTTTCGAACAAATCAAAGAGGTGGAAAAATGGAAAAGGGTCAGGGATTGCAATCCAGCAAAGCGGGATTCCGCATCGTTAGACGGTCTAGAGGATCCCTCACACAATTAACCGATCCGCAATTCGCAAAATCCGGCGAAAACGTGTGTCAGTCTGCATGACTCGCTGCCCCATTTGGTCTCTATCGGATGTATTGCACTGTTTGCCTGTACCCTTGCAGTTGGAATTTGACTCATGTGAACAAACGTTTGTCTTTGTCAACCTTTGTCATTCGTAAGTAAATAGATCCACTTTTACGTATTCATTAAAACTTATGTATGATTTGAGTTCACATTTCTATAATTTGAGTTATGTTACGTTCTTAGTACGATTTTCTAACTATATAATAAGTATGTTATATGTCTTACACGTCATCTGAACTACACAGTTAAAGCTTTATCTTCATAGTTTCATTATTCCCATTTTTTTGTATTTGCAGATAATGTAATTGTGACAAATTCCTGTATTTGCTGCTGAAAATATGATTATTCGTTCATACGAAATAAAGTTATTGAAATTTTAAAGATATTATACCTATTTATTTAGCAGCTAATAAAGGCAGCTCTATATCCAATGACATATTGTTGTTTCGGCCGCCCCCTCAATGCGTTGGTTACACATGTTCTTTGCCTGCTTACATGTGCCGCTCAGGCTTTCGATTAATCCCTCATGAAGTGATTTGATCAATCGCCACAATACATTATTTTTGAGTGAATAGCATGTGTTTTTTCAACTCCTTGTTATTATTTCGATTAAAGGCAAGAAAGTTATAATTAAGTCTTCACGGGGGTATCGCCGAAAAACACCATACTTTGACGGCTGCCTCCGCAGCCTTCCTCACGTGTGAAATTTCGTGTTTTTACAATGTAAATCTGGCAATATACCCGTGAAGACATCACTGCAATCATACGCCGAGAAAGTCTCCTTTATTACATAAAAAATAATAATTCCCACTCTAAAAAAGTTATGCCGCTTAAGGTAAGACTGAAATACTTGACAGTTTACGTATTGTTGAGTAGTTGTTTTTAATAACAATGAATCAATTATAAGATCAATCAAAAAATCAGGAGACGTAATAATGAATCCCACAAAAGCAATTCTTGTAAAAATAGGCCACGTCTCGTGCTTGTAAAGTGACCAAAAGTTAGGAGATCTTGTTCTGAACCAAGTCTACACTTTACAGAGAATATTGATTTCACTTTGTGAAATACAGTGCTTTCCCTCGGTGTCATAGATCGTTTATTTAGAATATAAAAACTCTGGTGACTTGGTCATTATGCACACTATGTTTTCAGACTGATGTGATTTATTGTAAGGTACATAATATAACCTAAGACTGATTATTTTCAATATTTGTTATTTATTTAAAAATTGGTTTAGATTTAAAAACAAAGACGTAAAGCCTCGAAATATAATTAAGACCTGATAATAAATTTTGCCAATTAAAATATTGTTAACTGATAATTTTTATCATTTAACATTAAAATTGATTTATTAATTTAATTAACAGACTTTATTGTTTAATTCATTATCGCTTTATATAACTATGTTTTAAGCGTTAAAAAACTGTTTGCACCAATCCCGCTGGATCCCGCGCGATTGGTGCAAATCCCGCCAAAATCCCTCGGGATTGAAAACACTGCGGGATTGCAATTCTTAATTCGGACCACGTGGCCGGCCCATCACATCTATCTTTTTACAATCATGGATTCTATGCTAGAGGATTGGGCTTATTTGAGGGAACTGATATTAATGCGTCTATCCTGCCATGTTATTTGAAGGATTCTTCTCACACTGCGTCTTAAGCTGTTACCGTAGCATGTACAGCATTCAGATCCGTAAAGTAACAGCAGAATTTTACACAAGTATCTTAGTTCCGGTGTTGACGTCATGATTGTCGATGACTCTTGTTCATAGACTGGAAAAACATGTTCCAACACAGTTTTTTCTGTACTGAATTTCAGAATCAATGTTTACAGTTTATGAGAGGAAACTGCTAAGATAGAGGAAGGTGTTAACAACTTGTAGGCTTGCCCCATCGGTGGTGATATTGCTCTTCCTTTGCCCTTTCCCAGCAGTTGGTTGATGCAGGATTTTAGTTTTAATGGTATTCAGTTTTTGTATGCAATAGCAAAAGCATTTAAGATGGTCACACGTCCTTCCTCTGTTTGTGAAACAACTGCATTATCAATTGCAAACTGTAGCTCAATTATCACTGCAGACGATATTTGAGTATTTGTCATTAGTCTGCTCAGATTAAAAAAAATATGTATTTAATCTGTATTCCAGGAAGGAGATCGTCTTTGGCGAGCTGCACGACAGTACCTACATAAAGCTAGAAATCACGCAGTCTTACTTAACACCAGAGTTGATATGGAATAGCTCTCCAAGACAGCCATTGTTAATGACTGCGGACGTCGTATTAGTGTAGAGTAATTTCGAGATGGTAATTAGTTTTGATAAAAAATCTTACAGACTCAAAATATTCCACAGTGCTTCAGGATTCACTGAATCAAAGGCCTTGGCGAGGTGAATGAAAGCAATATAAAGTAGTACATTTTGCTCTCTGCATTTCTCTTGAAGCTGACGAGCAGTAGATATCATATCAGTGGTGTCTCTAGATAGTCTAAAGCGACACTGGCTCTCCGGAAGTATTTCGTACACAAGAGGTAGATTTGCCAAGAGTCTATCAATAAGCTTTCCCATTCAACATAGTAATAAAATGCCACGGTAGTTATTACAGTCCACTCGGTCCTCCTGTTTAAAATGTACCAGACTGTTCCTGAAATCAGGAGGCATTTCTTCAGTGGTTAGAATTTTGACAATAAGTTTAAGCAAGTAATTTATAAGTTATTCACATCTTTCCTTCAGAGCCTCTGCTTGTATCCCATACATTCCAGTGGCTTTGTGGTGATTCGCTTGATTGATAGCCTCCCTGAGTTCATCATCTAATGTGGCCAAGAAGCCTAATTTTTCTTTGCTGCATGTTTGCCGTGTTTTATCGTATACTTCTTCATCAATACTTGATTCAGGAGAACTTCAAAATGCTCTCTCCCTAGGGAGGCGAATGATCTGGTAGTAGTTTAGCGATATGGCCTCGCATTCAGGAGGACGACGGTTCGAATTCCCGTCCGGGCATCCAGATTTGGGTTTTCCATGGTTTCCCTAAATCACTTCAGCAGAATGCCGGGATGGTTCCTACAAAAGCCCATGGCGGAATTCCTTCCAATTCCTTGTCCACAGTCCCATACCACCTCTAATTACGTAAACGAGGCGTTAAGCCATAAGAAAAAAATAAACGAAAGTTTAGGGTACTCTGTTGCCTATGGGCTGGGAAATTGTTTAAAGATGGATGTGTCATCTATGGCCAACGGGATACATAGTCCCCAACAACGTTGATTAGTAGAGCGCTGATGGGTGACTGACATCTTGTTAGTTGTAGTTCTGTTGAAGCAAACACGATCTCTGCTATAAAAAACATCATGAACAATATACAAGTAAAATACAAGGAAGATAAACTATTAATTTAACTGTAAATGATTGTTGGAATTAAATTTACCTTTGATTGTAAAGTTAATTTTTATTAAATTTTTTAATTATCGATTTGACGTATTATTAATTTAATTTGGGAGTGATGATCAAAGTGGCTTGTAATTGAAAAAGAGTGAAGTTACATTTATTAAAGTACATTAGTAAAATCTCTGCAAAATACTTGAATTTGCACGAGGTTTTCTCAGTCCATTTGTAGGTTGACTGTTGAGTGGTCTGTGCTTTATAATGTCCCTTGAAACAAATCGTGTGATCCAATATATCTGTGTCATCTGGTGTCGAAGCAGCTTGCAAATCATCGCGCGGGCGCTGAATGACAGCTGCGTACTGCGACTATTTGGTGGTGATGATCGGACCTCACACTACACAGCAATGTTACCACCTTAGCGATTTTGTCGCTAGATTTAGTGAATTTTGAAACTGGAAAGCAATATTCTTAAATATGTTATCGCTAAAAAAAAATATTTGGTGATTATTAGTGATATTCAACTTTGCAGAGTTTCAAAAAATTTGATTGGAATTGGGGTAGGTAAGGCCTCTTTCATGACTCAGATAAATAATGGCGTACATAATATATTGAAAACGGAATATGGCTTACCCAATACAAGAATGCTGCTGGAATAAATACCTCTTTGGTGTTATCTGACTAAGCCATATCCTATCACTTTCTCACTCGAATGCCGCAGTAGAAATGATGTTCAGTACAATGAACTTTCTTAAAAACAATTTGAGAAATATGATAGCTGTAAATACTCGTGACAGCATTCTTTATAAGGAATCAGTTATAAATTATAAAAAAAAACTCATGCAGTTACGAGCTTTCGACTGATGTGATTGCTGCAATTGGCAAAGACTTAAGACTGACGGTTCATCTCATCCTTCTACATCTGCAAGTTCTGCAACTCCAACGATAGACCAACACGATGAAGAAGAAATACCGATTAAAGAAATCTGATGTTGATTTTTAATACAATGATATGTTTAATTGAATGAAAATACTGATGATTAAAACACTTTTATATTACTTTCCTTTATTTTATTTAGCGATTTCTAGTGAATCTCTTTTACTCGTAGTTTTAAATATCCCGCAATCTAGTGAGTTTTGAGACCAGGTCTAGCGACTTTTGTTTTCGTAAGGTGGCAACACTGCTACACAGTTCGATTTTTTTATTTTTTAAACTACTTTACGTCTCTCAACAGCGAGGTCTTTAGAGACGGGACAGGATGGGGGCAAGGAATGGGAAGGAATTCGCCATGGCCTTTTTAAGGAAGCATCCCGGCATTTGCCTGGAGTGATTTGGGAAACCATGGAAAACCCAAATCTGGATGCCCGGACGGGGATTCGAACCGCCTTCCTCCTGAATGCGAGGCCAGAACGCTATCCGTTACACCACCACTCTCGGTAGCTCGCTCAAGTAAGGCCTAGCCGGCCTCGGTAGCGTAGGGGCTAGAGTGCTAGCTCCGCGTGCCGAAGGTTGCCGGTTCGAGTCCGGCCGCGGGCATGGGTGTTTAAGTGTTGTGTCTGTGAATGTCATGTCCGTCCTGTGATTAGTCTAATTAATTAGGAAAAATCATCAGGCTGGCTGTGTGGCCTAAGATGCCGAAAGCCATTAAAAAAAAAAAGTAAGGCCTAGTGTCATCCAACAACATTCTCACTTACTGCTTTTTGCCGACACTACTCGGCCAGTGGCATGCAGTTTCCTGGTACTGCAACCGACATTTCTGTTCGGATTTCCTTAGCCGAGAATCCACATTCATAACTAGCCACAACCATTTCGACACCACTAAAGTGCGGCCTGTTTGATTAGTCCAATGAGATAGGTCAATTTCATTTTCTAGTACATACACGGTATCGGGGTGTACATCACTAAGGAGGATGTTACCCATTCACAGCAACGTTTCAGTGTAAAGGATTGGCCGTGATTGTAGTTGTGATGTACTTTGTGGGCGTTTTATGATATTATTCAATAGAGTAACAAGTGGGCTCCGCGACATGCGTGTGGAATTTGTGACTCAGCGTTTCGTCCATTCGCTTAACTGGAGCAACTCTCTCGAATGTTCACGAATAAATCTTGCGACATTTCTACTCAAATCCATAATAATATCTGGACCCTTAAAACTGACATATGAACAGGGCTGGTTTTTCGAGACCTTCCCCCATGTGAATATCCATTAAAGTAGATGAACGTATACGGGTGTGTGTTTAGTGGTTGTTGATGAGAGACGAAATAAAGGAGACGTTGAAACTTAGTGCTCTGTTCCGGCTTCCAAAAGACATGAAGGAGTCCGCCAGAGTTTCACGTCCCCACCAAACAGACAAATCACCATCTAAAGTGTCATTCCATAAGCACTGCAGAGAGGTTCTGGATTTAACCCAGGACTTCTTTGCAAAGCTGGTGTGATTAGGAATTGTGCTCCACCAACTCTCCCACGCTACAGACCAAGTAGTGATGATGAAAGTTTATTCTATTTCCAAGACTCGAACCAGCTAGCCCCGCGCTGGGTGCCAGAGAACATAACCTAAATCTGGAATGAACAGTCTATAAAATTCGTAGAACTATTTGACACAATTTAAAGTAAAAGCTTAACGGAATTTTAGTATCATGTCGATTAACAGCCATGGTTTGACTCCCACACTGATCCCTTCATGTTTGTTCCACTAGTTAAAAAAACGTTTGGAAGAACATCCACGCGCATTTTCGTGAACCAAACGGACATTGTCATTTTATTTCTATCGTTTTATGTCGTGTTTCCTGCTACCGTAGGGAAAAACAGATTTACGAGTGATCACCATCAAAAATTCTGCGGCACAACGTCACCTCGGCGTTCCAGCCATGCTTTAAACGATACCAGTATGCTATTTACTGTGACACAAACCGTTGATGAATTTATTAATTAAGAATTCAGCTATAATGTAAAATACAAAAAGGAACATAATTGACGGGTGGTTTAACTGACTGTTGAACAGAATTGGCTACGAACGTAGTAACGCGGATATCAGTTAGAAGCCTTGTGGAGGAACACATCGCAGCGCTACCATCTATAAAGTCTTAATATTTGGTGGCTCCTCAGTATGGAAATCGTTTGCTGATCATATATCTGGTCTACTTGGGTCAAATATTAGCTGGGGTGTCAGAGTTGCCTTCTGTATACTGTTGCGAGACAACAAATAGACGCGGCGAGTGACGCTTCCAGACTAGTCCGTGAGTCAGAAATATTCGAATGCCGGAACAAAATTACACGTATCGACTACCCAGAACGAATGAATGCTTCGATTTTTGTGAAGTGAATAGTAACGTAGCCAAATACATTTCTTACAAAAATAATCCCAGTTCTCTTCCCTCACATTAGTCCACACATGGTATCGTTACATTAGCACGACGTCATTGTCCAATTATAGAAGCGATGCTTGTTGAAGAGGGTTGTTGTCTTGTTGCCATTTAACTTGGTGGTCCCATTCATTGTTTGATGGAAGTAGGATAAGCATCCGGTCAGGTTCCAAGGTGACAGCTCAGTAACTGCTTTCCTCCTCAGATCGAACTATGCCTTATTTGCCATCGCCTGGGAAAGAAAAATTTAACAGGTCTGGTCCCCGTTACGAAAGGTTCCCACAGAAAGAACTCTTGCTTTTACGTAATTACTCTAGGTCGATGAATCTCACTTTACGACTTCCCATACAGCCTCCATTATGGATGGCGATACTATTTGTAATGTATGAAAAATTATTTCATAAAAATTTGGTGACTATCGTTCTCTAAGAACAACTGTAAGCTTCTATCAACGTCCTTTACTTTTTTTTATGGTTTATGGTTAAAATACTTTATGATGTACAAATTATTTAGGCTAGCTTCGCAGTCTAATCGAAACTAAAGCCGTCATACGAAGTGATATGTTATTCGTAGAGACCAGGTCGACAAGTAGAGGGTTATGAGTAAAACAGTTCACGGGACAGATAAGAAAGTTTATTGTTATCAAACGATACTAGGGAGTGGTACAGAGTGGACATATACCAGAGAAGTTCGATAAAAAGGATCTGGCTAACATTGGTTTGGTGACTTCATTTCTAGAATTGCATTCTTTTGCCCAAAGTATAGGAGAACTAGGGATAGATACATCGACGACAATCATGGGAAACAAAAATAAAGCTCCGAGAGAGGACTGACAATTTTGTGAATAGCTAACGTAGCAGTTCAAATTTGCCTACTGAAGAAAATGAACTGTATACAATTATGACGGGCAGAAAAATTATTATCTCGGTTATCTTAAAAAAAAGGAACGTACAGGAATTTTCGTTTTGATCTAGAACAGTGTCAGACAACAGAAATCAGATAGGTTTGGAATAACTTTTACTTCCGATAGCTCATGAAAAAATTCCACGAGGGGGAAAAAATAAACATTTGGTTAGACTTCGTCACAATAACCAATACGTGTACTTTCCAAGGTAAAATTATTTAGTAAGCGAGCTTGGCGGTAAATGTTAATAAGGTTATTTAGTTTCATGGATATGTCAGCTAAACCCTATATCTTTGTAAACGTGTGTGGACGAAATATGATGAGATTTGGAAACATAAAATTTTGCGGTTGTCAGCGTGAACTTTCTTCATTTAATTTGACTGTCCCGATTTTCCTGGTCATGGCAGCTGCGGAGCCTTTGTCTCTTGAACGAGATTTTTATAATTAAAAGCAGGAAAATTAGCTGACGAGAGCTCTGCAGATTAAGAGCGTCTGGGGTTCCTGCAACCGTCACACAATAACTGGGTCAGCGGTGGACTGGGATATCGCTATCGCCTTTAGTTTTAGAATATAATACATAGCTCTGCAGTCACAGAAAACCAAATTAAACTTTGGTGCAAAAATTGATGCGTTTGGCAACAGAATGGCATTTTAACGAATTATTTGCGTTATCTGAATACATTTTTATTTCATTTCGATATTGTATATATTTTTTTTTTTTTTTTTTGAAGTGTCCATTTGTTAATGCCTGGTAATCAACTTGTAGCTGGAATGAACATCGATTTGAAAGGAAATGGTCCATGTTCTGTTTTTTTTTTGGACTGCTAACTGATAGATTGTTATTTTTAATGAAAAACTGGTAATTTAAACGTAGAAACTACTGAATCAAAAATTATTGAAATAATACTTTAAAGTAATACTGCGGAAATTCAGCAAAATTAGCTTTGTGTAAATTATTACTTTCAGAAAAATCAGTTGAAATGTTATTACAGGTCTTTTTCTCTAGTTACTTTGTAATTAATTATTAAAAAAGCAACTGTATGCTTAAAACCAGCTGCATTGTATTTCTTTATTAATGCAAATTTTCGTACTCTTGGAAATAGATTTATGCAGTTATTCTCGTGGAAGAAGCAGACTCTGCGAAGTTGTAATACAAAGACAGTCATTTAATTTCCTCCGTCCGAGCGGTAACGCTTTGGTCTGGTATCCGGGTTCGAATACCAGTCCGACCATACTGATTTCCGTATTCGATAATTTCTTGAAATACCTTAGTCGGATGATGCCATAGTTACTTCAAATACCCACGGCCAAATTCCTTTCCGTTCGTTGCCCTTCATCCTCTTCTCTCTCTATTGACTTCGACGTCGAAAAGGGGTAAAACCGGAAGAAAGAAAAGGAAAAAAATGTATGCAGTAAACAATTTCCTCCTCATTGCAAACCGTACTGGGCGGGCCATTGGTTAGTTGATTAATTATGTTTTCTAACCTTTCTTAAACGAACCTTACATTTAAAACATAAATTAATAATAACTTGGCATTACGTGTGAAAAGCAACTTTATTCCAGTACTAATGTAGAATTTATTAATTAAACCAAGAACAATATTTCGATAGTGATGTACTAACGTATCTTCGTAGAGAATGAAGTGTGCTGTGAGTTAGAAGCAATTGTATTTGGACAAAATACCAGTCTGAGCCGGCCCTAATCACCATTAACTACGGCTGTGCCTGTTGCTGTCTGCAGCCACAAGCTGTGGGGCGACACAACATGTTCCATTAACAGCTAGAACCAAGTCAACTGACACAATGATGCCGGGTAATCACTGCGGCGCGGCTCTTAACAAGACGTGAACAGTATCGAGCTAGAACGTGATTCCACTTTTAAAAAAATCAGTTCTAGACCACAGAATTAAATTTTGACAGAGTCACAGCAGTTATCACGATACCACGCTGCAGACGCTGTCTTTTGTCGCCGTCCGTCAGTTGCAGTCGTAGCTGACAACTCTGTACTAGAGTTGTGCAAACCTGTCTAGGCTGGCTCGGTTTGACTCTGCCAGCGCCACCTCTGCCGGCCAAATTCCAGAAATATAGTGCAGAGGACCGAGCCTGGACGTAAGCTCGAGCCTGACAGTAGGTTATTCGCGAGACTCGGTAATATTTGCTTGCTGTGAGGTGAAGAAGCCACGCTGGTACTCGACCTGTACAATCGGAACAGCCATCAACTGCATCGCTGTATTATAATCGCTAATTCGAAGAATGAAGTAACTGAAAAATTAAAGAGTGGAGAGTGTATGTCTTCTTATTATTTTCTACGTGCTGTTGTATCATTTTACGAGACTGCATACATTTACTTTCGGAAAATTCAGATATTTAAAAACAGGGTACAACTCTTTGTTATGAAAAAGTAAAAATCGGCAGATTGTACCACATTTCAAAATTTTTGTGGCGATGTTCCGGTATTTCATAAAAAGTGGAACAATCTTTCTCTGAACATATGAATGATCTTTTAAAATTAACAGTTACTTATTAGAGTGATATCAAAATGAGTGATATTAAAATGAGTTCAATGTTGTGCATTAATAGGTACAAAACCTTATAAATCATAATCCATAAATCATAATGCACTAAATGTGGATTCAGTGTATACTTTATGTATGTCAGTAACTGTAAACAACTTACTTATGTTATAGTTTTCATTACACTGTGTTCTGATCTCATAGTTTATAATACTTCTGTTTGGCAAACGCATACACGTTGCACTTCATGTCTACGGAGATTCAATTGACAGAACATATACGAAATGTTGGTAGTAATAATTGGTATACTGTGCATTCGAGAATGCCCCTGACGAACAATCTTCTCCAGTTTTTTTTTATGATGTACCATTCTTGTTGCGCAGCACAAGTGAGGAAAAAATTACGCGCTATTCCTGCTCTGCGGAGCCTTCTTTTGACCACCGGGGAAGATCCAGCGTGCACAGCTCGGCCGGGTGGAGAAGACTGGTCATAGAAATAACCAAGCAAGTTCGAGCATGAGCAATTTACACGACAATACTCTGTACCCATCAGTATCAATCTTTTCATCACCAACGAGTAAACGGAAGGTTATCCACTCTATACACGTATTTCACTATCCGGTAGTAAACTACAGCTTCGGTAATGTGCTATGAACATCAGATAAAACATCAACATCGTAGTAATTAAATACGGCTGAAGATGAGGTGCAAGGAACGCCAAGTAATCCAGCAACGGCTTTTTCAAGGACCCATCCATCGATTGGGCTACAGGGATTTGAGAAAATATGCGAAACTTTAATCCGCATGGTCCCAACGGCAATCGAACCCGCCTCCTGCCGACTGTCAGGCCCGAGCGTTACCACTCACTCACCTGACTATGACAATCGTCTCTTTCGAAAAAGCTTTTTTCCATATAAATAGTTGTAGAAACATCTTTCTGAGTCATGTAGGTATGTTTGGAGCAAAAAGACTTGCCATTTTGAAGGAGGCACCTCTTGACAGTGGTAATACACTTGAGAGATTCTTCCTGTTTCGACAACTTTACTTCATACGCAACTGAAGTCTGTCACTTTGTAACGAGACAGGGAAAACAGTATCGGAGAATATCGATACGGCATTCCGGGTAGTTTATGGTCTCGGGATTCAAGATGGCAGAGATGGTTGCATGGACGAGTTAGGTGAACAATAGCATGATAGTCCAAAAAGTAACTGAACAGATTAACGATAGGCTATAACATGAGGTATATTAGTGATAGGAATATGGAATTGTGAATTACGCGTTAGTAAACTGTGATTAACTGCCTAGATATACGCGTCGGGACAAAATAAACGCGCGTGTGAGTGAGCAACAGTGTCTGACGGTTTTGTGGAGCAATTTAGTGTATAAAGAAACTTGCTAATTACGAACCTGCATCTTTGGTCACGAAATCCGATATCAATTGAATTAAGTGGTATTCCTTGGCAATTGTATATGTGACTGGGTCAAATAAAATGTAACTGTGTGAACAACTTCATTGTTGTCAATGGTAGCCTGTATTTATCGCATGTGTTTCAGCAAGTAATGGAAGTATCATCAAGCCATCAGTAAGTGACCTTATCAAGTTAATGTAATTATACGACGGCGACCTGATCGTAGTGAACGAACCAGATTGAGATTTGAGGTGAGAGTTATGTTACGAAGCGGATGTGTAGAAGCTTGCTGCCAGCTTTAGTGCGCGAACATTTCACTGGTCAGTTCCCACTGCCAAATACAGCAAGGAAGTTACAACTTCTTCCATCACATCCGAGTGTATTTTTATATTTAATCTAATGGCACCTGATACTATTTCTGCTTCATTCGATGACAGTTGCCTCTCTTTGGCTTAGTCTGCGATATCTGTGCGTTGGGGTAGCCTCTGCGGAGGCAGGGAGAGGCCACGTGGGTGTGGTACCCGACAAAGGCCGTGTGTGCTGTGAGGATGGCCATTACGGCTGATAACGCCCCGGGCCGCTCCCGTAATGAGGCGGCCTGTAATTAGCTGCAGGGCCCCGCACAGCGCCTCCACGCACCTGTCACCCGCACACCGCGCCACTCAGCAGCTTCATGGCTGTGCGCTCCGATTGACGTCACACAAAATACGGCGGTCGCGATTAAACGGTGCAAGGTAACCATGACAACACCCCAAATAAACAACTCGTGATCAAACTGAGACGGTGAACATAAAACCTGTGAGGGAACGGCTACAGCAGTATCCAGGAAGAGGATTCTTTTTTAACGTTTGGGGTTTTATTCCTAACAAAAGCATCAACAATGGTCTAGTGTCCCACTATTCATGTAGCACTTTCCTGTAAGTGGCGATCCATTGACAAGCTACTGACTGAAGCCATTGAGGTCATGAAAGAGTTTTTTTTCAGTCGGTAACTGCCACAGTCGTTTAAACACTGTAATAGGTAACAAAACCCACGTTCAACCAACACACCTTAAAGACGTGTAATGTAGGTAGGAGGTATAGTGTGGAACTGCTGTTAGCATATTCTCCTATCGTGTCACTATTCGACATTTTGAGTGATTACCTCACATCTTGTAATGATAACTCGTCTAAAAGAACTGTAAAAGCGGACGGTGCATTTAACACGTATTTCTTTTTGTGATTGCGGGGTAAATCCACATGCATAACACAACATTGTTATTCCTGCAAAACGGGGGTAATAATTTTTAAATGATTTAATTTTGGTTTATTCTTTCTAGCTAAAACTCATTGTAATACATAAATCACCAGACGAATCTGGAATAGCACAATCAAATAAATTTGAATATTATTTCGTACAGGCGAGCCTAAAAAGCTTCATAAGTGCATTAAACCTATTTTCCCGCTAAGCAATTCGTAAAATTATTCATCACTGAACATTCTTGAATTACCAGCCATAGTGCGGCATTCCACACAACCGTCCACAATACTAGCAACACTTGAAATGCAAACACAACAATGCAAAGTTGTCGATAAGTGCAATAATAATTCAATAATTACAAGTGTTATCAGGGGAATTACAATATTAAAGCGATAAAAATGAACCTGAATTCCTTTTTATTTATTTTTTTATTTTTTTAAAATCGTAATATGCATTAAGATCACTAAGTTACGAGCTCTTAAGTTCCAGTGTTGCTGCTTAATTTGATATATGAGGGAAGGATTTCCCAGCCTGTCATTGAAATGCAATCTTCACGGATTCACTGCCGAATCATGTTATGGAAATACGAGCCTCAACCAGACCACGTCGTCGTAAGCTCGTCTCTCCATAACATCATGCGGCAGCGAACATGTAAAGATTACGTTTCACTGAATAATTTGTTTAACGTGACAATAACAACAACAAAAAAATAAACAAAAAAATAAACAAAAAAAAAAAAAAAAAAAAAAAAAAAAATTTAAAAAAAAATTGTATCATTACAAATGGTTAAAAAGAAGACCGTCAGGTGATTGTAACCAACTGAATTTGTTCGTTGCATAAGTAAAAGAAACATTAAATATTAGCACCACACTTTCAAACACTGATAATACGTTATGCAGTTTTTACTTGGTCTCCCACATTACAAATATTGTTCAAATTTAGTCAAGTGACATACAGTTAAGGCTAACATGAAGTAATGTTTATGATCTTATTAATGTGTATAACTATCCTCGTTTCATCTTGAAGTTTAATACCGGATGGCTTCTATCGAAAATTCAACAATATGAGACAAAGAATTTGTTCGGTCTACGTGGCAAATTTTCTAATTTTAGTAACTGAGGAGAAATGTATTTAGGAACATGTAGGCGCTTGACTTCAAACGAATGGTTATATTTCACTGATTTGGAAGTATTTTTAAAATTACTTAAAACATTTCATATCAGACCGGCAAATTTTAGGAGATTTTAAGCGACTAGCTACCTGAAAAAATAAATAAAAGAAGTTTGAACAGTGTAGAGTCTGCCGTTTGACTGCAGTTGACAATACTGTAGTCTGTCTGGTCTTTTACAAGAGTGAACAGTATGACGCATCGATGATCATGACAGATTTTTCTCCAGTTAGGCGTCTTAGGCAAGAGATTTTAGTGCTGGATATAACGTTACACCTCGTCGACGTCGAGGCTGGAAAGGACTGGATACAAGGAACGGGACGATATTCGGCCATAGCCTATTAAAGGAACCATCCCGGCATTCACGAGAAATGATTTGGAGAAACCATGGAAAACTGAAATCTGAATGGCTGGACCCATGTCCTTCGAATGCGAAGACACAGCGTTAATGCTAATCCATCACGCTGTGCAGAACTGTGAAACGAATCTAGTATTACGTAGCATACACTGAACTACTCTCGCACCCTGGAGAACTGATACTGTATTAGCATGCTCGGACTTAGGGGTAATCACTAGGAACTAGAAATGAAATTTAATGATTTAATGGAGACTGTTTGCTATTCCAGAATTCAAGTATTCCGGCTAGTCCAGCTCGAGACTGGATTGCGAGCAGCGCGGTGTCTATTACTAGGTCAGCGTCCTCAACACGCGAGAGATCAGGTTTCTGCTAGACCACTCTAGGTCGACAACCTCGTTTCTAGGTGTAAAAATTATAGGTCTACAGCCTGCGCGTTAATTTCTTCATCCAATATTTACCGAACACAAATTTTGAAGGAAACCATTCTGGAGCCAGTGATGGGCACTTAAAAAAACACTAGAATATTAGAGATTAAAATCACCTATGTTGTCATATTATAAAAACTTATTCTTCATATTCTTCTAATATCTAGAAACACAATGTCCCTCGGTTCCTCGCGTCTACTCCGTTAAGGTAATAATTAATTCAGTATTTTTGTTCTAAATTCCATGAATGGATAATTATAATTTTAATTTCTAAGCAACTTCGAGGAAATTGTTATTCATTTTTCTTTTCGTCCGCTAAGTACGGCCATTCCACCTTGCAACCATATCGACGGCTTTCATTCACTACATTCAAAGGTCTAAATCTCATGACCACACTTCTATGTGCGCTTAATGCGGTGGTTGATTATATTAATGTATAACGATATGTGACGAATTCCGGTATATAAACCGTGTCAGTTATCATTGCAATTCCATATTTTTACGAAATCTCATTTTAACGATAATGTATGCAACTTTAATTTATAATCATTTCTAAAGACTAATTGTTATCTTCCATATTTATTGGAATCAATTGCACATCAACAATGATAACACGAGGCAAACGTATTGTAGTCATATTATGCCACTAAAATGAATTTTCATATAGATTAGACATAATCTGATTAAATAATTTCAGTATTGTTTTTTCTTTACGCTCAACCAAATATTACGCATGTGTGAAAAGATAAACCATGTTTGCAGGCTAAATCTTTAATTTTCTTTTCGATAACGACAACAGTAGCAGCCATAGTCACGTGTTCCACATTCGGACAACTTCAATTTGATAAAGTTGAACGAAAGCAGTGAAATTATACTAAAGAACGAAATATCAATATGATGATATTTGATCACACACATTTATTAACTCCATGAAGCTATAATCCAGAAGTAATAGATTTGTGTATTGCTGAGTGGTAACTGGTTACTCGGCGCTTGAACTGATTTGGTAATGTTAGACGTAATTTACTGTTGGAAGAATATATCAGTAACACCGTAATAATGTCGATGATGAAAATATTTACAAATATTTGTAGAAAACCAGGTCGTGGAAATGCAGGAAAATATCATCCATCATACTCCTGTACAGAGTATGTGATGTGTATGAAGCTAAGTGGAGAAAATTCAGTGAATCATTCGTGTATACAATCCAACATTGTTTGCATTACTAATCTATCAAGAGATGGCAATATTCGAGAAACGTGATAGAAATTTTCTCTTTACCATTCAGTGAAACATCTCTATTAAATGTGGAATCGGTTGCTATAAATAGCAAAAAACTAATAAGTATGAAGGTATTAGAAATATCGCCCAGGTGGAAAGAGCTAGTTTCTATATATAGTCAGCGATTCGTATGGTTTCGTGTAAAGTTAATGTTGAAGCGTTGTCTGAATCAACGATAAATATTCTACCCAAGCATGACTCGTTCCGCACTTGAGCTTAAACTGAAAATGTCAAGCGTGTTTGATATGAATGATTTTGAACATTGCTTCAAGCAGAAATTTTACTGTTCAGAAAATTCTGTACAATACTACAATTTTCACTATTTCCAGTCATAATGTCGCTTGAAGTTTGGGTTAGAAAAAGAACATGGCTGAATAAAAGTGGAGTGGTATTACATAACCGCTCATTGGGAGAAAATATTGCAGGCCACTTCTTTGGTAGTTTCTCGTTAAAATCTACTAAGCTCGCTCACTCACTCACTCACCTCAATAGCTATTGGCTGCTGAACGGTGTCACGTGTCAGCCTTCGCTCGCAAATTAACAGCGGCCAGAGTTATCATAGAAGAAATTCGAGGTGATGTCCACAATTTAAGAGCTAAGCAACTGCTACCAAATTAATTGTCATAATACATTCATTAAGTTTGCTTAGCGCAGCACTTCAAAGTTAAAAAAATATCGAAACTTTACGGCTGAAAAATCGGGGTACTGCTTTTCAGTAACATGTTGCTAATGAAAGCAACATAAAAAAAACATTAAGAAACTTAAATTACTTATGGTCTCTGCTGTAGCCACGAATGCTAATTGTCACACCGGCTGAGGATAAATTAAAATTTAATTAAAACTTTCACTTATTTTGTTGCTTGACCAAAGTTTATACATTATGATTTATTTGCTTTTTACGTATTTTAATGACGACTTTCGTTAGTGATTTTTGTTCATGTTCACCGTAAGTGAGGTATTAGCTTATTTAAAGTGGACAACAGGCCAAATTAGTAACCGAATCGAGTATTCTGGCAATTCATTTCTTCAGAGATGCTCAACTATTTAATAATCTGGAATGTGTGTAAAGTTCTCTGGCCGTTACAGACACTATGACCAAAAATTACATTATAAATATTTGCCGAGTCTAAATAAAAATCAACGTGATGCTTTCAAATCGAACAGGAATCAAATTTTGCAGAGTTTGTATTTCAGCAACGTTACGTGAAACAATTATATGATAGCGCGTTCATTCCTGTCCGTGTTTGATACCTGCATCTATTAATACTTCTGAGTTCTTCAAACACAGGAGATTTTACTCATCCTGACGATGAAACGCAGTCAAGTTCGTGTTTGGTCAGATCAGGTAAATCAGTCATAATGTTTGACCATAAAAACTGAAACTTTTCTAGACCCGTGACGATGCGCAAAAAAACTGTCACGGGCTGATACTAGTAATAAATTATTATTTAGTGAAAAACACCAATGCAACTGTTGCTTGAATTTTTGTTTACTTTGGACACGTTTAGCCTCTCGTCCAAGTATTTTCCGTGAATGAATGTTTTCTGTAATATGTTTGTGGTTTAATAAAGTTCAAACAAAAGGATTTTTTTGAATGCTTTTACAATTACGTTCATATATTTATTTTAGTGCACTTACAAATACGTTCCTGTAATTGATCACCTGAACCTTCGATTAGAATGCCACTTCCTGTGTTGTCAAGATTGGGATGATTGTTAGCAGGTAATCATTTATGCCTTCGTCAATCACGTCGCTTTTATGCTACACTTTTTTATTTGACTACTAGCTTCGAGCCCATCAAAAATGACGGTTTGAACTCAATATTCTGGCAGTTCACTTTTTTGCAGTTGGTTAATTATACGGAATTGTTATTACATAATGCTAATGGCCTTGATTTTTTTAATGTTCTACATATTTCATTTGCAGTTCCCATAGGAATACAGTAGTAACTTGTATTGAATTAATGAAGTATAGAACCTATAAAATTAAAAACAAATTAGGAATCCCCCAAAAACATTTGCTATCCATGTAATATTAGTTTTATTCCTGTTCCAGCCACTGTTCATCACGATAAATATGGAACTTCTTTCACCCGCATTAATTAATACTTCCAGTAACGTGGCGCTTATGAAAGCAGTTTAAATGGTTTGTAAAACTGATTTCAGAGCGAATTATGCTGTAACAAAATGTGTCAATGGGGATTCTGGTCAACTTAGCCACAACCTCCACTAACATTGCATTCGAAAATCATAGCTTTTATTACCCGCATATGAATAACGACAGGTAGCACCTATGGTGGTAGTCTGAATTTATTTTTGAAAAGCTTGTATGGAAAAGTGAATATCAACCATCTTTAATGATATCTTCGCGATATGAGTACCGTACTGTGGTTAGATTATAGGAGTATTTGACTATGATTCATTTTGATAAATTAATTTTACTTTAATGATGGAAAATATAATTTCAAAAACGGATAACGGTCATTTATCTGGGTGATACACTTCGCGATTCGTAAATTTGGTGTAAACTTTCTCCGAGTTTTTAATTAACTGCATTGTTTCTTATCTGCTGCCAAAAACATTCTTAGGTTATGTTTTAATCTAGTTATTATAATTGATACAGATAATATAACGCAAACATGGAATACTCTTCTCCTTGTATGAATTTCTGCATCTAGTTGTCGTAAATAAACAAAAAGCAACATGTAAATTTAAACGAACGTAACAATTGTAACTTTTTATCGTATGATTGCCTCGCATTAATTTTCTAATATCTCTGCTCGCCGCTATTTGGCTGCAGGAATTGCGAATTATAAATTGAAATCATTTTTAATTATATCTTTCGTGATATGATTACCTTACTTTGGTTAGATTATCAGAGTATTTGGTTAGTATTTTATTTAAATAAATATAATTTCGAAAACGGATAACTGTTATTTATTTAACTGATACATTGCGCGATTATGTACGTTTCTCTGAGTTTTTAATAAACTTCATTGTTTCCTTACCGTCTGCCAAAAAAATTCTTAGGTTATGGTTTAACCTAGTCCTTATAATTGATGCAGTTAAAATAGGGTAAATGTTGAATTCCGTTCTCCTTACATGAATTTCTGCGTCTAACTGATACAGATAACATAGCGCAAATATTGATCTCCTTCTCCTTACATGAATTTTTGTGTCTAGCTGTAAATGAACGAAAAGCAATATGATGGTACGAATGTAATATGGTGGATGTTGATTGGCGAGTGAAGGCTGGCACGTGACCGTTCTCTAGCCAATAGCTGTAGTAGCTGTAGACGATGCATCCAGACTCCAGATTAGCGTTTTATATAATAGGGTCAGAATGATCGGAAGCAAGTTACTTGTACGCTTAGATGCTTTTCAGTTGTTTTTATCAATGACGTTTTTTCGAGTGTGTGTTATAAGAAGGGAATTTGAAGTTTGCAATCAGAAAATGAGTATATTTTTTGTTTTATTAAATATGTGTATGAATGCGATAGGAGAGAAATGCATTATAATATTAAATTATAGTTTGGTGTATTTATGACAACTGCGTATTTGGCGCTGTTTTGTGTGTGTGTGTGTTTTTATCATTTGAATAAGGTTTACATTTATTTTGTTTTAATTATGTTTAGCATTATTATTCTCTGTGGAAGGCGAGCCAGTATTAAGTGTATGCTCCAGGCTAAATTGAATGATAACGTTTATTTGATTATAATAATAGAAATAATATTTCAATGTTTTTATGTTCCACTATAGCCAGTTTGCTAGTTAGAGTATAGTGGTAAAAACAATTATTTACAGAAATACTGTCAGTATTTTAATAATCGGTTGTAGAATGCTTAACGTTTAGATCACTGATGGATAGTGAAATCTGCAAAGAAGTTAGGTTAAGATCAATGACACTTCCATATAAAACAATTTTTTATACAAATCCATCTACCGTGTGTAATAAATCATTAACCATAACGCAATTACTCCAGAACATTCAAAGCAACCGAGCTGAAGAGAAATTACAGTAGGCAGGTGTAAAGCTTGAACACTTGTATTATTGCAGGCGAGGTTTTGAGGTGCTGTGCCAGATGGTCAGCTCTGCCTGTTTGCACAGTGACCGATGGTTTCTGTAGCCACTGGGAGACACTTGACCTCTGACATTCCGTGAGGAAGCCAGACTAATGGTTATCTCATTAGTCTCACTGCAGCGGGCCCATAAGAAAGCGCACTTGCAGACACGTCTCGCAGAACCCAATTAGTCGCAGCGAACACTTGTCGCTGGAAACTGAAGAAAGTTACTCTTCCTTTGACAGTGCGAATTAAGTAAAGTCTCTAGTCTTCGTAGCAAGTAGAGTTCGAATGCTCACACTTTGTTTTACTAAGATGAAAATTCTAGAAATAACAAAACTTCACCACAGGTAGGTGTTTCGCATTGCATAATTACTTCTCTTTCTCCGTTTTTGTTACACTTCCCGAATACAGCTAAGAAATCTAGTCATCATGAATAATCACATCGAGGACATTAGAGACGGCAGAGCATGACGGGGGAGTGGGCACAGATTCTACCATGGCATTTCGAAGCAACCATCTAGAGATTCGAGTGATTTGGGGTGACCATGAAAAACTGACATCTGGATGCCTGGCGGAGGTTTCAACCAGCGTCCTCCGGAATGCAAGGCCCTAGCGTTAGTGTTTCCCACCCTGCTTAGTTCATCATTTACAGTACGTGTGTTTTACATGATGGCTACCTCAATGACATCGACCACCAAAAACTGATTTGACTTTGTACTAAGCTTTTGTGAAGGTGATAGGGTTAGTCTGTGCGTGTATCCAATTAAGCGATAAGTTGCTTCAGGCGTAGGGCCTATTCACGTAACTGACAATACCTTCCATAATTAATACAAGCTCAAAATTTAGTACTCAATAACGTTATATAAGGCGACGCTGATAAAAAACGTATTGTCGTCTAAAAGACCCCAAATAATGAGGCACTGAAGAGGACCATCTATAGTAAGTCAGATATTTGGTACCAATTCAGTCAGTGGACTGATGGTGTCAGCACTAAACAGCGCTTATGAAATACTTTCACTCGTTCAAAATTCATTGCCATCTTTAATCAGCAGAAATCCATTAGCGTACAGTATGAACTACTTGCTAAATTGTCTACATAAATGAACAGAAATGGATATCTGTAGTGAGAAGTACGTTATAAACGTATCCTCCGTACGTCTATCAGTTTACACTCAGCTTATTCTCAGCTGTAGAATTTTATCTATACGTAAAACGGTTTTAAAACTTTTTTTTTTTATCTTCGCATTTTACTAACCAATAAACGTAACTACTATGCGGTGGTGTAAAAATTTCCTCCTTACAAGTAACGATTTTGTGAAACTATTAATTTTTATTTCTTTTGTATCACATAAGGTAAGAATTATTTGCTGTCCATTCTGCTTACGCTGCAATCTGAGGAACGCGTCACAGTTGAATTCTGTTTAAAAGTGACTGGCAGCAATTGAACGTGGGGTGGTAGTTAGGTCTATACGCATGAGGCATTCTATTACGGAAATTATTTGTGAATTAAACATTTCTTCACCCGCAGTGTGCCATTCATATATAAGTTCGGAAATTATTATTATTATTATTATTGCTTACGGCTTTATGCCTTGTCGACGTCATTCAAGGTCATTTCACGGCCAACTAAAGATATAGGCCTGGGTGCACTTTGGTGACGTCAGCAGAGTAGTGCTATAGCCGAACCATGGCCGAGCCACGCACATGCTCGCGTACTTACAGTTTCCACTGCGTTAAATTAAATTCACACACATGTGCACAAAGATATTGGCAAATAATTACTTTATACTTACTACATGATTTTTAATGTCAACTACTTCAAATTCAGTCTCATCAGTAAATTTCATAATACTCAAATATTCGTAAATAATTGCTTTGTGCTTCACTACATCAGTTTTTGTCAAATATTGTACTTCAGATTTATTCTCACCACTCCAATTTTCTCTCTCACACACACACAAACACACACGGATATTCAAGTTCACATGTCAAAATATTAATTAACATGCTTCAAAATCTGCACTACTCATAGGCTTACAAACTTAAAGCTAACATCATCTTTATATTATTTTATTGCTTATAAGGTTCTTCATAGTTAAAAAAATTTCATTAAGGAAAAATGGGAGTTAATAAATAAAAAAACATTGAATGTAGTATTTACATGTTTATTTACTGAAGAAACTACACAACCATCAGTTTGTAAAACAGTATATTCTACTTTTTTGCAGCATTATCATTGTACTGCAATACATGACACCATTTAAATGGCACATATTAAAGCAACTTAAACTACTAATAATGTTTCAGTTGTCATTGTGGCCCAGGTTGCATGTCTAATGAGCCACAAATTCAGTCGGTAGAAAAGTAAAGCTTATATCATATACTTGTTTTGAAACTTATTACTCCTCCATTTATACAATGAATTGGCAAATTTAAAAATTCTTACATCAAAATATTCTAAGTTGCCTTCAATTTTTTTAACTGCCTCCCAGTTTTTATTATTTGTTGCAGTCTCATTCACATTCTTGGTGAGTTTATTTATCATTACCTTGCAGAATCTTAGATTAATGTTTTGCAATATGTTCCTCAAAGTTCTGTTGCATTTACATTTAACACTCTCTGAAAGATCAGCTCTCCAGCTTTAGGCTGCAAAGTTTGTGCAAAACAGAAATTTGATGCATTTCACCAATGAAATTACTTGAGGACATTAGACATATCTAATATACATTTCAACATGAACCAAGCACTTTGTCATTAGAACAGCAGTTCCAGTGGGCACTGTCAGCTTTTCATAATCATATTCTATAATTAAGTTATTTGGGAGGGATATTTCAACTTTTCTACTTCATTAAGTACATGTAATAACATATATTTTAACTGTTGTTTACAGGTATGATAGTAGCAATATATTTGAATTTTGAAGACACT
Organism: Vandiemenella viatica; assembly: GCA_031002005.1. Lineage (NCBI taxonomy): Eukaryota > Metazoa > Arthropoda > Insecta > Orthoptera > Morabidae > Vandiemenella > Vandiemenella viatica. Next base: position 106,285,143 of record JARYHS010008075.1, on the reverse strand, counting down.
GGATATCGTGAAAACCTGAGCTGTTTTAGCAACAATATTACTGTTAGTCTGACTACCACCATAAATTGTACCACCCTTTAAGATCAAACAAGGCTCAATGTAAATTTCATCCAAGAGCACACATACTATAAGTTCATGATCTTTCAAAAATTTCTTCTTAATCTTCAAATACCCTACACTACCATCTACATTTAAACTATTTAAAATAAACTTACCTACCAGCTTTCTGACATTGCATGGTGTGGCAAATCTAAAAAAAACCAAAGTAGCACATGCTGGATGGTGAATAAACATATAGAGAAGCTGCCAGTAATAATGTATTCCCACTGTACAAATGACCTGCTTTCATTTTTAGTTAGAAATTGAATTTGTTCAACTTATCATTTGAAGTTGTGAATATCTTTCACCTGCAAAACTTATCCTGTAGCAAATTCACTATATTTTTAACAACTAACTACTTGTTTAAGGGGTCTTCTTTAGACAATATTGACTCAACATATCTAATCATACTGTCAAATACATGTTTGGACTTTATGCTATGTATTCATTGGGCACTTTATGCTGGAGAATTTTGTAGCTTTTCACAGAAACAAACACACTTAAATCTGTCCTTAACAGTTACAGAAGCAAGAATGTTTGTAATTTCGTTACTAACATCAATAAAACACAGCATTACCTTTTGTTCACACTGACTACAGAACCACTGTTTCTTGTTTATGTGGGTAGCACCTGAAAAATATTTACATGTGTCTCCCAAATTGTTAATGACATTGTGCGCTTCATATTTCCTGTAGTCTTCTTAGCTTTTTTGCCACAGCTTTTTGAAAATGTCACTTTCTGCATCACATAATCTTCTGCATGTGGATCCAGCTAATGTCAAGTATCCTGGCAAATTTGGAAAAATTGATGGCACTGCATATGGTTTCAGCTTTGGATAACTCCTTACAAATGTATTTATTTCTCCATCTACTGCAAACTGTTCTGTTTTGAGTATGCAGTCTTCACTAAAATGTTTCATGCATATTACAGGCTTCTTTAACTTTGAGAGGTCTGTGGGAATTTTTCTAAGCCACTTTTTCTTTAGTTCTTCATCGCTGTCTAAAGAAAATTGTGCTGCGATTTTCGTTTTGAGACATAATTAGTTCTACAGCCGGCCATACTACACCTTGGCATTTTTAGTACCTGAAAAAAAAAAGACATTCAATATGGCTATTACAATGTAAATATACACACATTTTCAAAGTATTTGTACATATTTAGTTACTTACCAAATAACTTTCAACGTAACTTCGCCAAACTACACATGATAGTTCAATGAAAATTCGTTAAGAAATCGTAATAGCTTATTATCTACATCTACATTCATACTCTGCAAATCACAAAAATTGTGGGTGGCAGAGGGTGCTAAGCACCAATCCTAAACCCGCCCATTCCAATCCCGAATAGTGCGAGGAAAGAAGGAATACATATAAGTATCAGTACGGCATCTTATTTCCCTAATCTTATCCCTCCGGTCATTGCGACCTAAATAGGTTGGCGGAAGAAGTATTTCCTTGCACTCTAAATTTAAATTTTTTTCGCATATTATCCAATAAATTCGAACGCAAGCTACGTCGTCTGTCTTCCAAACTATCCCATCCCAATCTATGTATCAATTCTGTGACGCTTTCATAAGGGCTGTAACAACAAGTCACGAATCTAGCGGCTCTTCTCTGCACCCTCTCAACTGAGTCAATCAGAACCTTGCGATACGGGTCCCAAACCCCACAACAGTAATCCAGATGCGGACGCACTAGTGTTTTATACGCTATCTCCTTTGTTTGAGCATTACAATTCCTCAAAATACGAACTATGAAACGTAATTTAGAATTTGCCTTGCCTACGACGGAAGTTATGTGCATGTCCCATTTCATGTTGCTTTGTACTATCACCCCCAGATACTTCACGGAATCAACCGTGTCAACAGTTGAATTGTTTATTTTGTAATCGTGTACAAACTGATTCTTCTTGTTACTTATCCGCATTGCCTTGCACTTTTTGCAATTTAGTGTAAGCTGCCATTTACGGCACCAATCGAAAATAGCATCCAAATCACGATGAATTTCTAAGCAATCGTCGGAGCACCTTATTTCCCTATAGATAACCGCATCGTCGGCAAACAATAATATATTAATATTATATTAATATTTAAGAAATACTTACTGTAAATAGAACTGCAACTATAGGAACTTCACTTTAGTAGCTGAAGATGAAAATAACTGGTAATCCACTAGTCGACGCGAAGTCTAATACTCTCAGAAACACGTTTGCAAACGAACTTTCAGGCTTACAACACACCAGCATGGCAAAACATATATCTACTTTGCTGACGTCACAAACAAAATGGCTTCCAGCACCCAGGCCAGTATATTTAGTTGGCCGTGAGGTCATTCGAGGCCGGGAAGGGATTCGGCCATGGTCATTTGTAGGAAGCATCCCGCATTCGCCTGGAGTGATTTGGGGAGGAAACCAAAGAAAACCCATATCTGGATGCCCAGACGGGGAGTCGAACCTGCGTCCTCCCGAATGCGAGATCAGAACGTTACTACTCACCCTCCACGCTCCGTTCCCTGAATTACATTCCGACTTGGACAATCAACGCAGTGGCTGACCTCTCCTATTTAATGACCAAAACCAGCGTCGTCTGTGTCGAGGTGTCTGTGCGGACAGACAGTAATATCTGCACCAAAGAACACCAGCACTCAATGTGGGACGTGCGACAGTCGCGTCCATGTGGACAGTACAACGAAATGTTGCGCCGATGGACAGCAGAAGAGCGACGCGAGTGCCTCTGCTAACAAAACGCCATCGGCTGCAGCGCCTCACTTGGACATTTCGGTTGAACCTTAGACCTCTGGAAAAATACTGCTTGGTCACAAGAGTCACGGTTTCATTTGATAAAAGCTAATTGTAGGGTTCGAGTGTGGCGCAGACCCCACAAGGCCATTTACCCATGTTGTCAGAAACGCCTTGTGCAAGATGTACTGGCTCCATCGTGTTTATGGAACCACTGATCAAACTGAGGTGACCATTGGTTTAAAAATGTTGTTCAGCTACTTGGAGACTATCTGCAGCCATTCGTGAGTCTCATGTTCACAAACACCGAAGAACTTATCCAAGACAACAATGCGCCATGTCACCGGACCAAAATCGTTCTCAATTGATCTTAGGAACATTTTGGACAGTTCCAGTGAATGATCTGGCCGCCTAGACGACAGATATGAATCTAATCGAATATAATTGAAAGGTGGTCAGTTCGTGCACAATGTCAAAAATCGTCAATACTTTCGCAATTATGGACGGCTGTAGAGAAAACATGGATGACTATTTCCTCAAGGGGACTTCCGACCACTTTTTGAGTCAATACCACGTAGGGTTGTTGCATTCCGCAGTGCTAAAAGGGGCCGCACACTATATTAAGAGATTATCCATGACTTATAGCACTTCAGTGTAACTCAAAGCGCAACTTGAGGGTTAATTTCAACATAAACAACCGTTAATAATCAGCCTCCAATCAGGTTGTAGACGGATGGTCATATGCGTTTGCGGAAGTTTTACTCCACTTAAATTCAGAACCACTTTGGTTACGAAGATGCGCAAGAATGTGTCGGCTTTTTTTCTTTATTATTATTATTATTATTATTATTGCTTATCGCTTTACGCCTCGTTGATATCGAGGTTATTAGAGGCGGGAAAGGATGGGTGCAAGGAACGAGAAGGAATTTGGCCTTGGCCTTTTAAAGGAAGCATCACGACATTTTTGCCTGGTGTGATTTGGGGAAACCATGGAAAACCCAAATCTGGGTGCCAGGACGGGGATTCGAACCCACGTCCTCTCGAATGCGAGGCCATAGCATTACCACTCACCCTCCACGCACAGTGTAGATTTCCTTTGAATCAGGGAATTAAACTATTTAATTGTGTTTTAATTGCATTAAGACAGATAAGAAACCGAATCATTAACGAATCATAATAAATGATATCGGTAAGTGCTCGTATCACATTTGTAGCTTCTACCATTATATATTCATTACACCAGTCTGGCAATCACTTCGTTGGCTAATACAGCCATCCTACAGTATTTTTTATTTACTGTCGGCTGGACAAAATAATAATACCGTGCTTTGCACGCTACAGGAGGACCTGGACAGGAAACCTCGTTGGACAGCTAAACTTTAAGTGACAGAAAGTAGACCTACTGGGAACATGAAAAATAAAGGCTCTGTATGATTATGAGTTATATAAAGGATTACTTGTAGAAGGAATTTTATAATAAACTTATCTGAATAGACACATAGGGAAGGAGGTAGGGGGAGATTTCAAAGTTCTGCATCTACTGCAGAGGTGAATTAATTTGCTACAGATGACGTGTGATAGTATTTATGACAATCAGTCAACTATAAAAAGTTATTTCCAGTTTTCGCCTTTAATATGCTTACAATGTACTGGCGGTCTATAGTCTGAAGCAAGAGACACATCCTGCGTTCCAGCTTCAGCCGACTGGCAGGACATCCCAGTGTGACGGAAGTTGCGTAGTCCTTAGGACAAGGAACTAAATTAAATTTCCAATGGCAGTTAATTTTAATTGCTCCGCCGAGTGCTGCGGGGATAACTAGACCTGCGCAGCTCATCCTCCACGTCTGAGTTCCCACAGGCGCCGTAGATCATATTCTGACACTCAGAGCTGCAAACGTAATAGAAAGCGTACTTCCGGGAGACACCAGAGACTGATGATATCAGCTTACTGTGCTTAACACTTTGTTGGTACACTTATCAGACAATAGTTACTGTTAGATCGTTATTGAGTTCATGTGGAAATCTGAGATGAAGTTAAATGCGAAGAATTATTCAGTTATACTTTGCGGATTCAGAAAAAATAATTGACCTTAATGCTAGATTCGTTTTTGTGTGATAAACTGGACAAATGTACAGTAGCTGACATGCTTAAAGTCGATATTGCTCCAATTTTTAACAATTTGAAATGTAACCAATACAACACTCGTAAACATCATGCCACTAATTGCGCTTTACCCACCCATATTTTTTCTTATATTTCATGCGAAAACAATAAGGGAAGATTTTGCGTTAGTTGTTTAACACTGATGTGTACTAGGTACTATCTCTAAGATAGTTAGTCTCTGATGTAACTACTTGTTTGCGCCCTTAGTTACCAAGGAAAGTTTCAGATAATCAAGTAACAGCAATCTTTTTACTCCTTGAATCTTTGGTGGTTGTTCTAATCAGTCTGAGATTGAACGATTATATACGAATAGTGGATGGTTTGTCTAAATATACAAGTATGAGGTGCAGACGTTAAATGCTCTATATTCGTTATTACTTTAGCTACAGTTTCGGTCTCGCTGATTCCTTTCCCAGTGCTCTTAACGATCTGTAATCCAATGCATACTGCTGCTAACTGTTGTGGACGTCATTAAACTGCGGCGTGCATAGAAAGACGCACTTTGCATCAAGGTTGCCACATATGCTGCTCTAAGACATGGTCATTGGTCAGTACCTACAAAAAACGGAAACGAAAGATTCTCGACATTACAAATTCGAAAGTACTATACATTCAAACATGTTGTGTTACGACTACAATTATAATTGTTGTCACAGACACTGGACCTCACGTTTTGTATAAAAATTACAAATAAGCTAAACAGTCATTAGAACGAAAAACTATGCACTTAATAGAGACAATTGTAATATTGCACAGTGTATAAATTGCACAATTTTCATGTTTATATTGCAACTTTACAATTAATGTAATAAAACGATTCAATAAAAGACATTCAATAATTTCTTTCTTACTGAGTTAATCTCATCATTATAACTGTTTTTTTAGTTATCATTAAAAATAATTTTACAGCGTTGTAAAACAGTAAAAAGAGACTAATTTGACATTACCTTTTTCTTTTGTGCCTAAAATGTTTTCGTATTCACTACTTTTTTCCTATTTTACAGAAACACAGCAATCAGTAAATAACCTCTTTCAAACTCCGGTTGGCTTAACACGTAGAAAAACATTTTCAACTTAAATTTAACGTTTTCGATGGATTTTATATTTAGCATGAATTCGTATGAACTTTTGACTTACTATTTCAGTAATTTGGTGATGTAAAAAATGTTATTTGCTTGCGACTCCGCTAGGGCGCGATTGTCCGTCCACTTTGTCACATGAGCGCCCTACTGCACAGGACTGTTTCCACGCCATCTCGTACATAGGCCTACTTGACATTTGTGACAACCTTATTCCTTTCATGTGCTTATAAACTATAGTATTTCTTTAGTGTTTCAGTGTTATAAGCGTCAGTTTGCGCAAGAGACTGGTGTTAAGGAATATGTTCTACAATCCAAACATTCCGTCATATGTGTCATCAGAGCCTCTCACAAAGCTATTCGTTCCGCCTCCTGCTTATTATATCAAGAAAAGTGTGCGATACTCATCACTCAACACTGACGTTAAGCTTTGTTTTAACTAAGCTGCTCAGATTAAGGAAGATGTTGAAAGGAGAAGGCGACAAATAAATCAGACATTAACAGAACGCTTAAGTCAAAAAAGATGATCTATTGGTGTAATCAACTTAAGGGTGATGCAAAAGACCAAAAGCTACTTTAGAAAATAAACGCTTATTTGATTGACGAGTTGTTTCAGTTCGGAATTAGAACAAAATATTTCATTTGTTTTTGAAGATACGCGGCTAGTAATTTTCTGATCCGTGGTATATCCACACCAGTAGTACACCATTAGAATAAGTACTAAGATCGTATATATTCAGTCCTTGTGCCAGGGGAAGTTTTAACTATCTCTGTTAGGTTTTTGAGAGACCCAACGTGATAATCAAAGGCTGTTTTCTTGCTGTGGAAGCTCCATTTCCTCAACTCTTCTACTTATTCGCACTCAACGACTTCTTTCCGCTCCATGATGTTAATAAACAACGTCTGGTGGGATTTGACAGTATGCAACACATCTTATGATTCCCTGATGCAAGCGTCTATCGGACCGAAACTTTATAGCGCTAACTGCTCCTTCATAAGCCTGGAATAAATTCAGAAACCGACGGAAAACAGTTTCTAGACTAATCCTTCATAAGCTTGGAATAAATTTGGAAACCGACGGAAAACAGTTTCTAGCCTCAGTTTCCGAGATGGTGTTCAGTGCGGCTGATGTAAGTGCTGATATACCCAAGGCGTGGTACATTTACAGACACACTGCAATATCAATAACTGCCACAGAAATTGGGTACGCTTCACCACTACAATCCGCTGCGAGAGTAACCGCTTCGGTCTGTTCTCACCAAAAGGCGTTGTAAGCAGGGAGCGAAGCTGACTGCTGCGGTTAATATGGCCTTCGTCAGAGCTATTGAAGATCGAACCAAGACTCTACTTATAGCATCTTTAAAAATTCCTGCGCTATAATTGAGATAAAGTGACGAGTATACAAGGAATCTTTGTTTACTGTCCGGTAATAATATTCTCAGTGACTTAACGTTTAGACTATTAGGAACAATGAGATTAGTTGAAGCGCGATATGGTCCCTCCTGGGCAGCTCATTATAACTTGAGGCGGCCTGCCAGCTACAGCGGAGAGGATGTGACAGCTCGCTCCTAGATAAGGTCAGTCACGTGACGTCACAACCTGTATCTACTGTCACCCCTACAGCACTCGTGGAACTTCATGTTTCTACTCTTTTACCATCATTGAAAGTACTGTTATGCTATTTAGCTTCTCAACTCTTCAAGTTGGTTACCAAATAATTACTATCTTTATCGGGTGAAAGATCATGGTATGTAATAAAAAGTAATACAATACTGCCTATATTATAGTGTTGAGAATGAAGTGCAAGAATCACTGTAGAGAGATCTGGAATTTCCTTCGCACAGGGATCAGGAATTTCCTACTACCGTAGTTTGTGGCGATACAACAGACTAGAACGAGTACGGTGAATACCTAAATCCGCGTTTAATACGAGTAAATATTTTTCTAATATGTCTCAGCTTTCTTCTGGTTGAAGAGTACATTGTTTCACTTGTCTTCCTGGAAGCATAAAGGCTTCAGAACAACTACCATCAAACTGAAACTAAGCACTTTGGTTGTAAGTGAAGCAAAGTACTGTAAATTTGTAGAAAGTTTAGAAGCAAATTAAAAAACTTTTCTGAGTCTATAAGTATTTTCTGGACTAGGTGAACCAGAGGCATCATGGATTTCGTTAGCTTCTTAATTTATTTAGGAGCATTTAGAACGAATTATGTGATTAATCAACAATAGTGGTTTTTACATGTAATTTCCTCACTGCACCGTTTGCTACTGCCCTTACAAGAAAATGTTGGGCCCATTTTCAAATTTGCTGTCAACAACTCCCAACACGTTGGAGCTTCCCTGAATATCGATAAACCCCGTTGCCAAACGTAACACATCTGATTCGCTACAATACAGGCGGTTTTTTTTAACAGAATTTTTTATGGCTTTAGCCAAGAGCTAATGCAGTCAATAACATAATTGTATATGTCCTAAGAGAACCCCGTGGCTTTAAAGCGGTTTTACCATAATCTAATTTTAGTATCCATCTCTTCAACTTCTAGACAATAGTAAATATATTTTAGTACTAGTATTTACCCGTTACTTCGCACAAGCGGGTCTTGGCGTGTATAGAAATACTCTGAGCTTTTTTAGGTTAGTATCATTATGGAGAAGCAAAAAATGTAGATTTCATTTAAAGATTTTCCTTTCTTTTAGTTACTACCTTGGATTCAGTTTTCATACTATAGTTTGAAAATTTTGTTATAATTATATTTTAACACAATATATATCTGAAAAATAAGAAATTAAAGCTACATGAAACATTATCGCTAACGGTCCAATAAGGACGTACTGAGAATCATTTGTCTTCTTGGTCAGAAATTTGAGACACATTTTTCGGAGGATAGAAACCACCAATTAATGCAATAAAATAAAATAAAAGTTGCTATCTTACACATAAAGGCGACACGAAAGTTACCGTCTGCGATAGTTTTGACTTTAGGCTACATTTAACGGCCATTTAGAAAAATATCTTTGCTGCCAACGATAGCATTTACAACAACGAATCTAAAATATTGGGCAGTTTTCGTATCCCATATATGTACAGTACATTCTCATGCGGAAGGTAATAAAATGTATTTTTTGTTTATAACTTCTACGCATCCACCCGAACTTCTAGCCATCTTTCTTTATCGTATCTCAAAATCGAAATGGTTAGATTGAAATACGGCCTGGACCAGAAAAAAATATGTTGCCGTTGCCACACGGAAATATAGTTTGTTTTGGTGATTATACTTCATCACTAACATTGCATTAATTACAGCAGATTTTTAATTATTAACAATAATTGAATGCCTCATGCGTTTTGTTGTTCCAAGAACATTCTTGTTCAAGCTGCATTTCACCAAACCACAATCAATACTGATATTGCCGCTTCAAAATAAAACGATGCAGATACCCCTAAACACATGAAATGCATCGCTAAATAAATTTTCTTTAATGAAAGGATTTCAGGATTCAAAGTACGCCAAGTATAAATTATAAGAATTAATTTGAAAATAACACTTCAGTTTCCGCCACCTAGAGAAATAATTCAGAATGTTCAACGTGCCATATCTTGGTTCTTGTGTCAGGGCGAATTATTTAAAGTCAATTTTCAAACACATTACCACCAACAAGAGGTGGTTTGGGTCTAATGGACGCTAACTGCAAAGCTAAGGTTATCTTCTTACGTGCTATGATTAACGTCCAGAAAAATAGAAACACCATAACGTCACAAATTATCAATTAGATCCAGTTTAGATCCGCCTGTAAATATATTGACAAGACCTTCAAATATCTAAGATACTATTTTCAAGAATTAAGTTACATCACATCAGCCCGAAAGGATAAAATACCTGTAACAACTAAAGATCTATACAAAACATTGACATCTTTAGATCGCAAAAATATTTTTGAATCAAAATCGTAGACACAAATTGGCGAAACGTATGATCTAATATATTTCTTAAAGTGATATAATCCGAAATTCAAGCCTTGTTGTTCAAAGTTGTCAATGACACTGTACCTACAAATGTGAGATTATTTCGAATCTAAAAAAAAAAAATATCTACAGATAGATGTGATACATGTGGAAATACTGACTTATTAATTCATCATTTTACTTGTGGAAAGGCTGCATATCTGGAACTGGACGAAGCATGCAACGTCAATTCTATTAGAAACTTCTCCATCTGAGATTCTAATAAGACCAGACATCAAGACCATACCACCAGAAAAACATAGGTAGACTATTAGGACAGGCAGTGTACAATATTCTAATAAAAAAACCTAAGGGTCTAAAAGATTATTTATCCACACTTAAAATACCACTATGGAATTTAAAAAAATTCAACGAGGTAGAAACGCCACTTCGGAGCATACCTAGATGGACTTCTTCTCCGAGACGATTTTTTGATAACGCATATATTCATATGATGTTTCTGTAACATAGAGTATATTATGAAAAAATTAATCTTGTAAAGTTTCAATGCAGTAATGATGTAATGTAGAAATGTTGTAATGTTGTAAGGTTTCAATAAACCTATATTTAAAAAAATGTGGTTTTACGATAATCCCATTTTAGTATCCATCTCTTCAACTTCTAGAAAATAATAAATATATTTTAGTATACTTTTGCATATCGTATTTTCGTATCCCACCTGAGTACATTGTGCGTCATATCTACTGCAATTGTAACGTCGAAAGTAGGCTCGCCCTTATATTTTGTATATTTTATACTTCTCTACCTAAACGAGATATATTTATCCTTCGTATTGTTTATTTAATTCCTTTTTTTAATGAGCCTCGTGGGTGAGCGGTAACGCTATGGTCTCGCATTCGGGTGAACGTGGGTTCGAATCCCCATCTGGCCATCCAAATGTGGGTTTTACATGATTTCCTCAGATCACTCCAGGTGGATGTTGGGATATTTCCTTCAAAAGCCGTATTGCTTGTCCCCAGTCCCTTCCTTCCTGTAATGACCTCGACGCAGATAAGTCGTAAAGCCAGAAGAAAAAATAATAATAATAATAAAATAAAATAAAAAATCGCTTAATTAAATCTTGACATAAGTTTTACAAAACACTTTTAATGCTGGCAGACACACCCAAACACATCGCTATTATAAATTATCTTGTAAGTCTGTCATTTTCTTTCATCTGTTTCGTTCCCTCCTTACTCCTTAATAACTCGACATCGCACTCCCTCGTTCCATATCAATCAGCACAGTTCCTTCAACACAATAAATTAGGCCTATTAATAATGTCTGATATCTTTTCCTTTTACATTAAAAATACATTTACAACCGTTTTAACCATTATCTGTCCGGTATCAGGTATATACCTTATAATGTGTTTAAATTTTTAAGTCGTACTTTTAGTTCGTACAAGACGTATAGTATCCTGCGCACTTCCTTAGTCGTAAGTGAGAGAGATCGCACCAGAGAGGTTGTGTCACTTCTATTAAGACCATCTTATAACAGTTGTTTTCTTGTTGATCGATGCAGTTCAGTGTGAAGCACGTCGCCGAATTCACCAACTACATCATGTATTATTTGTCACTTAGTAGAGTGTGCCTCATCTTAAATCTCTTCAGCAACGCAATTTCTTTCCTGCTCAGCTGTATATGCCGTCTATATTGTTGGAGATGGTTCGATGCCTTGCGATAAGCCATACACCTATTCTCCCATTTCATGTGAACCATGTTAGTGACCGTGGCCATAATTATCAATTTCTGCAGCAGTAAATTGGTGACGAACTGATCTGTCTGCAGCCTCATTTACCAATTCTCCAATACGATCCGGCATTTGTTAAAAATGCACTACTGTACCTTTGACCGATGTCTTCTGAAGTTTCTTAGGCTATATGCTCGGTATTCATGAAAAAAATAGATACATGGCAATACGATAGATTTACATTTCGTTGATACTATTTCGTACTACGAGGGTTGTTTCAAAAATAAGGTTCCCACATTTTTTTTAGGCACAAGGAATTTTATTCGAAAAAAAAAAAACGATTACACCATTGGAAACGTTGATCTTTAAGCAATTATTCCACATAGTCCCCATTTTTTTCTATGCATTTTTTCTGTCGAGTAATCCACTTTTGCATTCCCACCTCAAAGAAGTCCGCCGCCAACCCGTTGAGAAACTTGGAAACTTCTTCTTGCAACTCTTCGTCCGTCTGGAATCGTAGACCGCCACATGTGGACGGGCATTGTCGTGGTGCAGCCTTACGTCTTTGCCGGGTTTTCCCCTACGACGATTTTGGATTGCCCGTCTGAGCTTTTTCAAGGTCTCACAATAACCTGTGGAGTTTATGGTGGTCCCTCTAGGCATGAAATCAATGAGCAGTACACCACGCCGGTCCCAAAACACCGATGCCATGATTTTTCCTGCTGACAGCTGCTGCTTAAACTTCTTTGGTGGTGGCGATCCGGTGTGTTTCCATTGGCGCGATTGTTGTTTTGTTTCAGGAGTAACTTAATAGCAGCACGATTCATGCCCCCTAACAATGGAATCAAGGAAGTCTTCGTTATTCTCGTCGCATTCACTGCTGCTGCTGTTTGTGGACGCGCTACTGTTTGTGGACTTCTGAAAGCATGTGCGGCACCCAGCGCGCGCACACCTTGTGGTAGCCTAGCTTTTCATTCAATATCCTGTCAATTGAAACTTCAGAAGCCTCAGGAATTTGAGCAGCCAGTTGCCGGATGGTGATTCGCCGATCTTCGAGCAGGATTTGCTTAACTTTCGCCACAACGTCGTCGGAGATCGACGCCCTCCCGCTTCGTTGTTCGTCGTGGACTTCCGTTGGCAAACTCCCTACACTATTTGCGGACGTGTTTAATGCTTATAAGCGTTTCCCCATACGCTTCACTCAATTGCCGATGAATTTCTACAGGTGGTAACTTTCTTGAGTGCAAAAATCGGATGACCGCACGAATTTCACACCTGGCGGTGACGGTGATGACGAGCTCCATCGCTTTTGGCTGTCAGGCCGGTACTGACCGTTGTAGAGCCACGCAGGTTGTTGGAATCGGTGGTGGGGGATCCGGTGAACACGGTGGTGTTGCCAGATTTCACATTGCACCATCCACGGTAAGGGTACAGAGTTGGGAACCTTACTTTTGAAACAACCCTCGTAGTTTTCCGCTCCGTCCACACGTTCCGCCTGGACCAAATATGTACGGACGGACAGGTTGCGCTGGCCCATTGCACCGACTGGTACTTGCGAAGGATCCAGGCCTGACATTGCTCTGTCCTGTTTAATTAATGCAATTCTTAAGTGTTCGTGAATCACAAAGCAGTTCAACACATTTTTATAAATAAAAATGCCATTTCACCACTTAAATAATTTGTAATAAATTGAATAGTTGTAGTTTTCTCAGTTTCAGTGTTTATTCCATTTATATAACAGTTCCTATATGTTACTATTTCAGAGTTCATTCATGTGATTGCTGCCTAGTGACACAAAGCTGTATCATCTCAATTTGGTAAAAGAGTAGACTGTACAACCAGGGACTCAAAGCCGAATGTCGAATGGGGTTTACAAATCAACTAGCTCAGCGGACCAATGTTTGTTAGCGTAAGAGCCCCTTCAGGAGGAGTGATGGGTCTCTAAGTGGAGGAAATGACGCTCAATACCATCACGCAGCGTCTGAGCTATAGATAGGCGTATTTGCGAAAGGTTGAACGGCAGAACTGGAGGAGGTGAAATCTCTTAATTTTTGGTTCAAAACGGTCATTGAAGTGGAAGATGCCATACCAGATGGCCTATCTGTGAAGATGCAATCAATTAATATTTTGTAGCTGTGGTAGTTCCGGCGCTTGTCTCATCCCATAGTGTGACGGTCCGACCGTCTCTGTGCTTAAATAGCAATGATAATTATGGAAATTTAATATTTTAATTTTAGATCAAAATTGATTTTTACATTGATATTTCATAAGCATCTCAATTTTGCGGGGAATGGGTCAAATTTGCTCTGAACAAAAGATTCACAAACATAACTAGACATTTATTTTCACATATGAAACTTGATGAATTTAATTATAAACCTTTAACATTCACCTTCTTTTTTTTAATAATTATCAAAAATAACAACATTTGATACCAGGGGCACCACCCTACATGAGACTTATGTTTACACGCTGTTGACTCATGACAAATTGTCCGACTAGCTCATTATAAACAATTTACTGGACATGAGAACTTCTTATTTTGTGAATCGCTTCACCCAGGACCGTTTACGGGAGTCTTGATTCCTAAACAATTCAGTGGTAATGTTATATTCACCTTCTCAATTGCATGATGTTGTGTAGATGCACTTAACCAGCATCCTTAGTCGATCAGGAGGTCCAACCGCGGCGGCAAGCAACCATAAACTTTAAGTTTAACCACTGCACTATTTCCCGCTGAACAACACACTTATACTCATAACTTTACACAGCTTCTTGGTCTGCATCCACAGAGAGGTGGCGCAGAGGTGTTGCTTGTCCGGCCACCTGTGGCTCAGTGTCCCTCTTCTTCCGGCAACGGATGCAACCTTTGTCTCTTTTGGCGGGCGAAATTCCATTGGCCGATGAGGTGTTCAGCCACTTGTCAACCCCCACCGTTTGCCATGAAAAGAGAGAACACATCTTTCCGTCAATAGGTGGCATACCCTGTCTCTCCAACCAACCTTTCCATTCACACTTTGGTCCTATTAATATGATAAAATGTGGAGTGACACACTGTTCACTACAATAGTTGCCGCGTTATAAGACCAAGGGTTCATATTCTGTGGACCACTGCCTGGCAACTGGGATCTAACTTAAATCAATACACGCCAGTGGCTCTTTTCCTTTCTGTCATTTCTTTTTTTTTTTTTTTTTTTTTTTTTTGTTTGTCCATTAGTGATTAGATAAGGATGGTGAAAGCAGGTTGTCGTATGAAATTTGGATCCTTTGGTTCGTATCGTCCCGTTGGCAACAGATATGTGGTAGTTGTGTTTCTGATGCCAAACGGTTGACACTGAAGCACTGGCAACGTCAACCCCGTTCACCACCATCAATTCGGTGTAATTCGCATGTTTCATACAAGAATCAGCCTGTTTAGCCACCAGCTGTATTTACAGAAACTATTTTGACTGGACAGACTACTGGAACAAAATGTATATTGGAAATAAAGGTGCATCTGATGACGACGACAATAGTATCCTCAGGTAAGCAAATCAAATAAAGAATGGAGCCCCGGTAGTTAAGAAATATTTAATATTGGTTCTTACGTTGTATAACGTATTCAGACAAGGGTATGTTGCTATATTTCATACGTTTCGCACTGTAACACTTAACTGTGAAGTCAATTACCTATTACATGAGAATCGTCATGTAATCTTCTGTAGTCTTCTGTCAGGAAGAATTCGATTTTACTTCCATGCTATGGGAATACTTAGTGGAATACTAAAACACTTTCTCCCACTTTAGACTCTCCGGTTCCTTTACTTACGTAATCTATCTCTAACGAATCCCTTAGTAACTTAGAAAATTGGGTGCAAGATTTATAATTTACTTTGTAATCTAATTTTTTAAATTCAGTATTAAGTAATTTTCATGTAAATACCTGTAAAATACCTGTAAAAATTTAACTTGTAATGCCTACGATTGAATTTTCTCACGTATAATCAAAATTTGATTTGGTATCTGAGATCGTTTTACAATGTGAACATTAGAGAAAATAAAATGTTTCACGCATCATAGTTTTTACTGTGCTGTAAGTCAATTATGGTTTCTATCTCCCCTCTGTTCCCTGTTCAGTTGGAATGCGCGTTGATTTTGCTTTACTTTTTAGGTATGCGATAGTTCGGTTTGGTATATGACGTTCCTTAACTCGCCTATTTGTGTGTGTAACCCTAGCGATTGATGGAACATGTAACCCCCGAATAGTGCGCAATTTTCTCTTTGTATCAGTAATTACATACCGTACAACTGAAATCTGACTGTGGCAAGAGCGGAAACCGTAGTTTTTTTATGACTTAGATACTCTGTCTTCACTTTGCTGTCCGAATTTTCCACCAGAGGCTGCAACTGTGAAGCGCACGGACTAATGATGGTCGTTATCACTACACTTCACGCTTCCCGGAAAACTGTTTAGCTGTAACGAAACGGTCGCGTAAATCAGACGCCCGGAACGAGAAACACACAACCACGCCACAGCTCTCCAATTGGCGGCTTTAGCGACGCCGGCGATTAAAAAACGAGAGAGAGAGAAAAAGAAATGATAGCCAGGATATAAAATACGAGAGGGGCCATCAATAATATTTATATTTGACGCAGCGGTCCGTAAATTCGCGTAGCCGCCGGTTACGTGGCTGGCGTTAGAGAACTGCTCTCTTTGCGGCGTGCGCTGCGACAGTAATATTTCACAGCCACGCCGAGAGCCGCCATTGTGGAGACAAATGAATAAGTGATGGCGCAGATTGTGACAGATGAAGACGGCGCGCCAACTGCGCGCCACCTGCGCGGTCGCCGTAGTCAAAAGGGGCGCAACATTAAACTCTCTTGTCAGCGCGACGCTGTTTAGATTGTGGCAACGGCTTTTCGCCTCAGCAAACAATTTACGCACACAGCGGAAGTAAGCATTGCGCCTTCGTTTGAACGCTGAAATGATAAAATCTCCCCCCCTCCCCCCCCCCCCCCGCATTTTCCTATATAAATGTATATCAGGATATGTCTGATTAATTATTTTTGGTTTCAAGAATCACGAAAAAACTACTTGCCAGGTTTTAACAGTTCGAAAGCGTAGGATTTAACTTAAAATCTGTGGTATGTTTTATGATTTTACGGAATCTGGCGACGAAGCGGGAAATGAAAATATATCCTTAACCTCAAATTTTTTATTACCATGTTTCGTTTTGAAAGGAGAGGTCTTCATGCTGAATATGGAAATAATTTGACACCTCAGATTGAGTTATGTGTCAATATTTGGATTGACGAAAGTTTGATTTTGAGGTGTGGAGCTAAGATCGTTGCGAACACCAAAGAGAAAAAGTTAGCGGTGCCAGCTAAAGGAATCTTCGGAGCTATGGTGAACAACGGAATAAGATTATAACAAGAGGCGTGGCAGAGAGGAAGTAATTGATGACCTCAGGTATGTACAGAAAGTGTTCATGTTCATAAAATGAAATTGTGTGATTATTAACCTGTAATTCTATTATAATTGAAAGAAGATATGTACAGGGCGTTCGCCGGGAAACGCAACCCACTGTTAGCGCTACAAGGAAGAAACTGCTCCCGGCGAGCGAGCGCTCAGTTTCCGGCATTGTTCGACCGTCGGCCGCGGACTATTTCATAATAATTACGCTTCATAAACTTCATAAACTTGTGTGCTAAGCATTTAAATGTGGCGTAATTGATTAGCTTACCTTATAAAAGATGCTGGAAGTGTTGACCCTCTTGTGTAATGCACATTTCACATCTTCTGAACATATTTCGAGACACACGCTGCCCTAACTGACTTAATGATTTTTTGGGTGACTGTTCTAGTCGAAAAGCGATATCGTTAATTTTCTCCTCTGTGAGAATACGGTTGACCGACAGTCTCTTTTTGTTAAAAAATGAACCCGTTTCTCTTACTTTTTTAACCAGACGCAGAATTGTTGATTTAGCTGGCAGTAAAGCGCCAGGAAATTCGCGACGAAATTTACTGCGACACTTTTTAAACGACTTCTTCTTCACATATGTATCGTAGATAAATATTCTTTGTTGCAAACTGTAACGTACCATAATTATACTCACACTCAAACACGGTACAGATTAATAAGAGTATGAAGCCCCAAACCAGCCAAACCGCAAAGAAACGTTTATTCACAACACTGATTAATAAGAGACTGAAGTCACAAACTATCTACAATGCAAAGAAACCGTTCTTAACAATGTAAGGGTCACTGCAATGCACTGTTGGGGCAGCGGAGGTGTTAAACAGTGCGGTGATTCACGGTGCCGGTTGGCGGAAACTGCTGGGTCCACTGACCGAGCAAGTTGCCGACGGCAACAGACTGGGAGGGTAGCGTTTTCCGGCGAACGCCCTGTATTAACTTTCATAAGTGATCATATGTGCAATATTGGATCAATACGAAAAATCGGCAGTAGTAAAATAAGAACGAGGTCAGAAGGAATTGTACTATTCGTTTGAAAATTGTCACACACGTTCCGCAGGTCTTACATTTTGAGAAAAAGTGTACACGAAAGCGAAATGAAACGTACCATACACGTGGTGCCACATGAAAGTTACGAAACGATGCATCTTAAACAGTACACACTTTCATTTCCATTCAAGTTGTTCAAGCCAAAGATTAAATTAAATTGCAATGGAGCGCATGCTCCGGTGGCAATTTCCCTATACACACATCTTCCCCCTTTTCTGCATCCACCTACATTTATCCTTCACAAATTTTAACTTTAAATTCTTTCAACGTTTTTGGCAAATCATTCATCATTTCTCTTGGTAACTTATTCCAATCCCTGACACCCTTACCTAAAAAAGAGAATCTTCCTACACCCTTGTGCCTGAAATCGAGTGCCAGCTTGTGGTCATGGTCATCTTTTCCTTTCCATGCATTACTTTCAATTCTTACACCAATATCTTTCCATGCCTCATCACCAATATACGCCTTGTGCACTGCCATGACCCTCCTCACCCTCCTTCTGTCTTCCAATGAGTCCCATTCCAGCTCTTTTATCATATCTGTTACTGATTGCGTTCTGTGATAATTTCCAGAGACAAATATAGCAGCCCTTTTTTGCACCTTCTCCAACTCTTGTATTTGATACTCAAAATGTGGGTCCCATACTACAATACCATATTCAAGCAATGGCCTTACCAAAGTTTTGTAACCCAATTCCTTTACTTCTCTCGTACATCCACTCATCACCCAGTATCTACACTATTTTAATGTATATAAATCGCTGTCACGTTTACGTTATAACAGACCAGCTTAAAGAAATACGTAAATTAAAATTGTTACAGCAAAGAAGTGAAGAATTTAGTTTTTATTAATAAATTAAGGTCGCCTGTTTTTTTTTTTTTTTTTTTTTTAATATACTGGAATGGTGGTTAGGTTGTAATGCAGCCTGGAGTGAAAAAAAAGTACTTTGTTACAACAGTATTAGACGTGAGGAATTAGTTTTAGATTTGTTGCTGTAGATTGCACATACTATCTTTGGCAAGAACAATTTTACTGCAAATGGAGGTTTTTTTTAAAATATTGAAATGCATCGTTTCCTTACTTTCGTGAAGCACCACGTCCAAGGTATCTTTCATTTCGGTTTCATGTACACTTTTCCTCAAGAAGTATGACCACAGGAACGTGTGTGACAAATTTCAAGCCAATAACACAAGTCCTTCTTACCTCGTTCTTATTTTACTGTCACCGATAAATCTTATAGGTATTTCATCCTAACGCCGTTGGTTCTAGTGGGCTTCCATTTATGGAAGATTAAAAATTGTTAGTTCCTCTAGGAGAGGAATTAAATTCCTATCAACTGAACAGCTACGTGCATTATGGCTTCTTATAAGGGTGCTATGTTCGTCTCCCGTTTAGAACTACTTTTTTCTGTATGCGTTTTGTTTTGTAACTATTCACTGTTTGGAGCATTATAAATTTATTTTTACAAAAATTCACCGAATACTAACTTGTTTTTCTTTGAAGGATTTGCATTATTTAATAATAAATTGTTTCCACGTCAATAATGTTTTATGAAAGACTATTTCTTACACACTTCTGAATTCCAGCTTTTTCCCTGTTAGTATTAATTAGTCCAAAAACCTTGGTCAACGCAAGCAAGGCTGCACGAAAACCTAATGTTATTATAAAACTGTAACCAGGCCATGTCTGTCTGTTCCGTGATGACACAAAAATACTCAACTGATTTTCATCGCGTTTTCACATTTTAGAAATTGTTACATAATGTTGCGCACGAGGAGAAAATTTAAAATCTGTTCGTGATTTCAAACGTTCTTAGCGCCATCTGCGGTCTCTTTCTGTAAGTAGGCCTATGAGTGGTCCGAGACGGTTTAAGCAGGTGAATACGGATGATAGTATGAAATATCGGGTATCTTAACATAAAGCTGGGTCTTCATTTATGAGAAATCGAAGGCTAAACATTGTAAAATTGTATACTAATAAAAAAAAAAAAATCATCGTACAATAACGGATGAATAGTTGTGCACATAATGGAGTCGTGTTTCCATAGTTTCTAGACCTGCATGAGAATTACTTTTCTTGAGTAAGTTCGTTTTTGCTATTATTCGCTGTTAGCAGTAGGCCCTACTATTTTTTTTAACACAAAATTTTCCAAATTAAACTTTGGCGTTACATAATAATTGAATTTCGATTTTTGTATTCTTTCCTAAATTGTTTTAGCTGCGAATAAACAAACGTCTTCGTTTTTTTTTCGTGGTTAGTGACGGGGGCAAAAAGCAGGTAAAAAACCAGTAAGTAAATGTAATAGCCACATCAATCCTATATTACACCATTTCATTCCCAGATTCCACGAAAGTTAACTGCATAATACTGTAGTATGTTGCGATATAACAACAATGTCACAAGTGTGACATCTTTACGCGATATGAAGCCCGAGAAGAATTTATTTTTCATACAACGTCCTGAAAAACTTCGATCTTACAATATCCTGAGTGTCCACTGCAATGGTAGTCGGGATAATATACGTTATTTTGTATCTCGGTGGCATATGAAATAAATTAATGTACCTTAAGTTTTAATTACCTTGAAAATCGCAAGTCATTGGGTCGCTAGGTAGTTTATACTTTTACCAAAACATTTAAATATTTAAATTTCCTAAACTGTTGACTAACAAAGCTTGAGATACACTTTTATCACACATTGTGTTTAGAATACCACATCCGAATCACCTGTGATAAATAGTCAAAACACATTAAACTATAAAAGTTCAGCAACTACTTATTAGCAACATTCCGAGCGACTCCATTGGACGCCAGCGGAGAGATATTATTTTATTTAACAACAGCTAATATTCTAGACTGTTACTGCCATTTTTCCAGAAGTGAAAAACAATAGCCCAAACAATTGGTTACTATTAAAAATTGCTAATTTTTTTTACATACAACAGTACTTGGAACCAATATACTGGAATGGAACAGGACAGGTAACCCGGTCCCAGGGGATCATTCGTGAGCCCATTCAACCAATGAGTAACGGGTATTCCTGCACACCTCACGACTCACATAGGGGTTTATTAATCACACATTGTGGAGCGTAGGAAATGGAAAACATTAGTATTCACATCTGGAGATTTTAAAACATTCGCGTTTTATTGAGACAGACTTTTACTTCCTACAAATGTAGTTTGGCGGTGAAATGTAGCAGTAACGTTAGAAAACACATATATATGGACCTTATTCAGTGGCGGCAATTCGTGCAGGTTTTGACAGCAACATTAGCAGATGTAATTAGGATGAAATACAGTCTGAACCAAAATGAAAACTGACGTTCCTTATCAGAGCATCCAACCAACCACATTCTGGGTACTGAGTGGGTAAGTCGACGATCGGTTTGATTACGATATGGCTTATGCTAATTTTATGAAAGTTTATATATATGTTCCATATTTCGTGACCAAAAATAGTGAACTGTGCAGTTTACTGCTACTGCGAAATGGTGTCAGCTGTCATTCAATACTCTTTAGAATACTCCACTAGATGTATTGATGATGGATAGTTGCGGGAAAGAACTGTGGGCACGGTACGGGAAGGAATTCAGCCATGGACTTTTGAAGCAACCGTCCCTGTGTTAGGCTTGAGTATGAGTTGCTGAAACCATGGAAAACAGAAATCTGCATGGCATAATAGGGATTTGAACCCGAGTCCTCCGGAATGCGAGACCCGAGTATTACTGTTCTCAGTGGTTAGATATCTGCTGCTTAAAATGAAATTCTCTGTCAACTCAGACATTGAAAATTAGGCGGGTAAAGCTAAGATTATATTAAAAAATTCTAAACTTTGAAATTACAGAAAATATTTGATAGTTGTTCGTTTAATCCCTCTCTCCTCTAGAATAAACCAAACAGTCTGTCCATTATTTCTGATGAAATGCGGGCTAATTCATGCGTCTTACAATGTCTCGTTCCAATCGTTAGTATATGCTGTATAAAATACAAACGGCGCATTGTTTACACGCAAGAACAATTAACTGTATTCTTTAGGTGGGATAGAAAATGATAACATTCATTTATTGGACTATAATTTCCCATTTTATGTATTTTTTTAAAAAGTTATTCGCCTTTTCTCCCGAATTCATTGAATTCGTCGGCTTTACGCCTTGTCAAGGTCATTGGAGGAACAGGAAGAATTTCTGCCATGGTCTTTTTAAAGGAACTATCCCGGCTTCCGCTTGGAGTGATTTCGGGAAACCACGAAAAATCGAAATATGAAAGGAATTCGAACGTAAAGAGGAAATGAAACAGACGAAGAACGAAATCAAATACTATATTTATCACTTCCGAAGTTAAACGTCCCTGATTTTTGAAGTTGTTGTAGAAGCAGTCGTTCTCTTTAAATAGTGGAAAAATAGCTATTAAATGTAATAACTTAAAGACATTAACAATTCATAGTGTATCATACGCTGGAAACATAAATAATTCTAATATGCACTAATACTGCAAATTTCATTTTGACAGATACCTGGTATGTAAAGTTCATTCTGCACGAAGCAGCAGAGGCAGAAATTCCCGGAACTCATTTACAAACCTCACAGTCAGGTTAAAGGTGAACAGAGTTTTACAAACACCCGTTACTTCAAATCCCCGGCTGGTATTCCAACGAGTTGCATATAATATGCCCTCTACAACATCAAGCCTATAGTTTCTGATCTTTTGACCTTTAAGTAAAGTGATTTGAATATTAGAAAATTAATATATGCCATGAAATGTTTATTTATAAAATGACTGGTTGAGAACACGCCTTTAATCTTGTTAGAATCAGTACCACAGTACAGAACAGCTAAAATCATCACTGCAGAAGGAGTTTCATATTTTTAAGGAATTTAATAAAGAGATATTTATAGTTGCCGGCTGCAATGATCTAAGAAACGTTAAGGCACGGAAATTACAACTGGTGGTATAGTTTAGCTTCTCAGCAATACGAAAATGTAAAATCAGAAGCCGAACAGTTAAATGCAGGGCAATACCCAAGATTATTATTTAGGCGAAATTTATATGGGTATATCTATAAGAAAATGTTCTTTCGGTTCCAGCTTGCACTATTACAGTTTCCGCCTTATCATTAGTGTTTTCTTGTGATTAACAATGTTCCTATCACATACCACAGGTTCTAATGCAAGACGTTTTTACAGTTATTGCTAAATAATACGTACGTGTTTCCACGAGGAACTAAAAGTTCTATTTTCCAAGATCTGCCTTTACAATTGAACTCATTTAAATGTAACACAACGATTTCAAAATTTGTCCGAAGCTGTTATTTGCAGGTTTAACGTCGACCATTATTTTCTTTGTATTATGTTTAGTATGTTCATTTCCTGTTAGCAATGATGGATACTCCATTATGATGCAAATGGTCTTTGCACTTAAATTTTTGAGTTGGGTAATTACGTCTTCCAACAATAACACTACCGATAGTGACTTATTTAGGAGTTTTTGGCAAATCTGGCAACATTTGGAAATCGAAATTTAAAACTCTGATTGCCACCAAAACCTACAAAGGAAAGAGACATAATTTTAATAATTGACGCAGTGCATAAGAAGACAAATAACAGAATAGTTAATAATACAAATTATGTGATCCCTACGATAACTGTTTCCCCTGGGTTATGGAGATGCTATATATTCTGCGCCGGTGCTGAACGATTTCTGGGAAGTGTTTCAGTCAATCTGGCTGTCAAATATGTTGTAATTGTACTTTTTATAATTAGAGATCTACTTTCAAAGATACCATATTTCTAGCAATCAGATCTACACTGGGTTGCGTATATTATTTACAAAGTTATGTCCTGGACACCATAGATTCAGACAAAACTCTGACACTTTCGGCCATTATTATTATTATTATTATTATTGGTTCGTATTGATATCAGATATTAAATATTGATTGCAGAGAAGCTATGTGGACAATACTTGAGTGTGCGTGTAGGCCATCAGCAAACATAAACGTTCCCAGTTAGTGACAGTTTCAAGTTGAGGTAGGTAGAAACAAATAATGAGCTAAAACGAGATTAAAGGACTTGCATATTATGTAAATTCAGATAAAAAGGAAAAGATATAAGAAAACGAAAATAAACCAGCAGGATAACTCTTCTGCTTTTACCCACCCTACCCTATCTGTTAATTAACAGCACAAATCTCAAATACACGGGAACAGATAGTTCTTAATAAAACGGTAGTAATACATCCTGTTGATTACAGCACAGTATTTAATATCACAACAATACTAACAGTTTCTCTTGTTAACTAAAAACTTGTGAGATCCCATGTCAAAAAAAAGTAGTACATCAAATTATTGATTGTGAATTATTTTCTAACCTTCTCTTCACCGAACATGGTGGATGAGCGATTATGTTCTGGCCTCGCTTACGGAAGGACGCATGTTCAAAATTTCTGTTTTTCATGGTTTTTCAAAGTCACTAAAAAAAAAAACTTTCTCTTCCTTTATTCTTTAAATTACCAAGAATGTAATCCGTCTTTGCCGACAATTTGGAATTCTTGAGATGTCATATTTATCATCTTATCGTTTTAGGTATGTATTTCAACAATAAGAATGAAGTTTTGAAGTAATTGGTTTAGTGATTAACGTAAGTGCCTGGTAACCAGGAGAGCGAACGTTCGATGCCCAGCCATCTAAAATTATGTTTTCGATGATTTTTTGAAATCACTTCGCGAAAATACCTGGATCGTTCCTTCAAAAGGCTGGAATCGAATTCCTTACTATTCCTTGCCCCCAATCTTTCCCCGGCTCTAGTGACCTAGAGCTCAGCAGGAAAGTCATAACAAAAAAGTAAACTGAATATTTGTAGGATTTTCAACAGCAGTTTGCAGGTGTTACGAAAAGATTTGAATGATAAATTCCTACACAGCCGTATTGGCAGAAATTGTTAACAGAGTTAAAGTTTCTCTACATGGTAGTCCAAAAGACCTAAATAAACTTTTGCTCATAAGACCGAATATGTCGGTCGCATGGTAATGCTCTCGCTTTGCGTTTGGGGGGACGCGAAGTAGAATCGCGTGGGGCCATACAGATTTGGGTTTTCCACGGTTTCCCTAAATCACTCTAGGCAAATTTCTGGAGGGTTCCTCCAAAATCCCATGGCCGAATTCCTTGTCTCCTGTCCTTTCCCGCCTCTAATGACCTCGACGTCGACGAGGCGCAAAACAAAATAAAAAACAAAAAATGAATTTAAAACGAATATGCAGCAATTTTAATTTACATAAAAGAATTGAATGTATTTGATTTTGATTGAATTATTTTATTTTTTATTTCTATCAAGAAGTACAGTCTATTAGATAATTTTCATTTGAACGTTTTTTTGTTTATTACTGGTTTTAATAAATGTATTTTCTAGATCATAAAATCAAGCCTTAGTAATTTGGCGCGTTTGAAAACATAATTCTCTTAGCAGTTCGGCTTCGCACCCTCAGCGTAGTGGAGCTGACAGTTAGGTGAGCGGTGGGGCGTCGCGTTGCATTGTGGGCGAGGAGCCGACATAAATCAGATGCCGGTGCTGAAGTGGATGTGTGTCGAACGGTGCGACCCGTCGTAAACCGCGCGCTCTTCCCAACAGCAGATAAGTTAGTGCCGGCGGAAGGAGATACGTTCAAAAATCTGCGACGTAACAAACAATACCCACGGAAACGCGACAGTTTATTCCATACACGGGTGATTTCATACACGTCTTCGGTGTAACAGATGTTTTCTTTCAACGATTATTTCATTTTGGAGTTCTTTTGAATTTCCAAGTTCTGCTATTATAAAATCTGAAAAATCTCAAAATAAAACTTTGGTGAATAGCGAGTACAAATGCGCAGAAAATTGCTGCTCATGCACACTTAATCTGGCGCACCCTGGGCAACGCTTTCAGCGGTCACTCCTTCTATCACCGGACTTTGTTCCAGACACGAAAGTAAGTAAATACTTTAAAAAAAAGAATAAACTACCAAATTTGAGACCAGGATAAACAACTTTTTATATATATAATGTAATGGTTATATGGGTACAGAACGGCATAAAATGGGAGAATGATGCAAGTTTGAACTTCATGTAATATTTTGGTACCCTTAGACACATTATCTAGTAACTTCTTTGGTGTACCGAGAAAAATGATAGCGGTGGTATGCATCAAGGAATCTAGTGCAGTAGTTAAATAAACATTTCTTTTATTGTTGTTACCTGGCCAACTACTTCGGCTGACCTTAAAATAAAAGATATGGAGAAATGAAAAAAATTAGTTAAGATCACTCTGTCAATAGCACAGAAGATGCATAGTGTTTTTACTGTCAGTGACTATAATCGGATTTTGATTTAGGAATGAATACCTGTAAGGCTACGGCCAGACTTGCGTGTTTTCACGCCGAATTTGTGCTTGAAATGCCATTGAAAATATGAACTACCTAGAAGCATATGGGTCCGGCCAGTGAGTTTCACGCAGCGGGAAGTGGGAAAAGGCGCGTGTTAAGGTCGCCCGAAGCAAAATGCGCTCGGGCCCATTCGTCAGCGGGATTTCACCCTGTAGTGAGTGGCCACATTGGCGGGAAAACACGCCGCGTGACTAGCTCTTGTTTCTTGGGTTTTTATTGTTTACTGATATTGCAAAAAAATCCCTGTTTGGTACGACCCAAAACACTTGGATTATAAAAACAGAGAAATCAAGAGGAATTCATGAATAGCAGTAACTTCTGCCGTTTTGGAAGGCAAGTGGGAAGAGTCTGATGAAGAAACAAAAGCAAATTTAGGTAAATTTATTCAAGACATCCTGTAGTACTCGATAAACTTTATGGGTTTTCCTTTAATTTTATATGTAGGACCACAAATTTTCGTTGACCTGTCGCTCAGTATGAGATGAATCTAGTCCTTTCTCCTTCCACGACGACGGTGACGCACAGTTATCAGCGCGGCACACAATGCAATTACTGCGTTCTTACTGAAATTCTATTCCTAATTACGACACCAGTCAAGTTGACAAGCAGAAGATGACTGAAACTTTCTAGCGGGAAAATCTGCTGGTGTGTGTGCACGCGCGGCATAGGATAGGTGTGTTTTTCACGCGCGAGAAGAACACGCCTGTGTGACAATATCTGCAGGATTTTCAGTTCGCGATTTTTCCCGCTAGGTCTAGAAAACCGGCACTTCGTAGGTGTGTTAGCATATGCGGTGTTGTTTGACAGGTTCATACTAATCCCCCTTATGAATATGAATAGTGAGTACAACATATTCCAACTGCAATGGACCAA
Source organism: Vandiemenella viatica (assembly GCA_031002005.1). NCBI lineage: Eukaryota > Metazoa > Arthropoda > Insecta > Orthoptera > Morabidae > Vandiemenella > Vandiemenella viatica. The sequence goes on along the minus strand of JARYHS010008075.1, from coordinate 106,257,575 downwards.
CGCAAGAAAACAAAATGGTTTTGGAATATAATTATTATACGAGGAAGAATTTAATTTAATTTAATTGCGATGGGGCAATTTCCCTACACACCCATTTTCCCCCTTTCCTGCACCCACCTATATTTGCCCTCTACAAATTTTACCTTCAAAAGTCTTTTAAAGTTTCTGGTAAATTATTCACAATTCTCTTGTTAACTTATTCCAATCACTGACCCCCATAGCCAAAAAAATTAAAACTTCATACATCCTTGTGCCTGAAATCGAGTGCCAACTTGTGGTCATGGTCTTCATTTCCCTTCAATGCATTACTTTTAATTCTTAAATCAATATCTTTCCACCCCTCAGCACCAATATATTTCTTGTACACTGTCATGGCCATCTTTACCCTTCTCGTGGCTTCCAATGAATTTCATTCCAGCTCTTTTATAAAATCGGTTACTGATTGTGTTCTATGGTAATTTCCAGAGACAAATTTAGCATCCCTTCTTTGCACATCCTCCAACTCCTTTATTTGATACCCAAAATGTGGGTCCCATACTACACCAACATATTCAAGCAATGTTCTAGCCATAGGTTTTTTAACTCAGTTACTTTATTTCTCTCGTACATCTGGTCATCATTCTCTCGAGCAAGTGAAGGATTTCGAAACCTGCCCAATGTGTGTTGCCACGTTGAGCTTGTTTATAAAAGTAATGCCAGGATATTTACATTTAAAGTCTTCAACAAACAATTCTTTCAACCTTTATTTTTTTGTTTGTGTATCTAATAAGTTGACGCTTCTTTGCATCTATCCTCATCCCATGTTTACCAACCCACTTAAATATCCTGTCAAAATCACCCTGCTGCTGATCACAGTCCTCTACTGTTTTGATCATTTTATATATCATTTAATTTTTTGTTATTATGGATTATAAATGAACCATTTGTAACTGAGGATTTCTGTAGTAAACTTTTCGCAGATTTTTTGAGTAAAAGATTTTTTTTCGTTTTGACCCTAAATATTCCTACTACCTCCTCTTACATCATCCTCAAACAGTTGTGCCACATCTGGAGATCGTCAGTTTGTTCTCGCCAAGCGGAAGCTCCTGAGTTATCCACACATGAGGATTTATTGTTAATTAATTGCTATGAAGCAAAGACTTCGATGGAAATTTCCAGACACATAGACTCCTGCATTACACGAATTTTTGCTTTAAATTCTTTGATTTTTTGAGGTAACTTGTTCAGCATATCCCTCAATAATTTATTTTATTTTCTGTCACTCTTACCTACAAATTAAAACATTTCCATTCCATTATGTTTGAAATCAAGTACTAACTTATGGCCATGGTTGTCGATTTGTTTCATCTTAGTACTTGTAATTATTCTCCCAATCAGCCTTCATCACTAATGTATTCTTTGAACACAGTTACTAGTATTTTCTCCGTCTCCTGTTTTTGTAAAATTGCAATCCGAACTCATTTATTTTAAAAATCAATGGTAATTTCCACATACAGATATTGATGCATTACTTTGTACCCACCTCAACTCCTGTATTTGATATCCATCTCGTAAATCCCAAACTGTCTTACCACAATCATAGGTTTGTCGCATATTTATTAACTGAATTCTATTACACCTGTGTTACATCCACTCATTACCCTTCCCATTCAAACTGGACATTGAAATCTCTCCCTGCTAGTTGCCCAGAGCAACGTGGCGCAATTGAGTTTTTTTTTTTTTTTTTTTTTCCTCCCACTCGGATCGGCCTAGAGGACACCGCCCACGTGTTGCTCTTGTTTCAGAACGGGATTTGTGAGATCCGGAGTATTTAATTTATTGTTGGAATGTTTGTGTTATCATCTCCGTGTTCTAGTGTTCTATTGTATGTTTGTTTGGGAAATGTGTATTTTGTGAGACGGGAATTGGGGACCGTGCCACCATTTGTAGTAACCCGAGCGGCTAGTTGCAATACACAAGTATTCGTTCGTTCCACCTGACGCACTTCCGGGTCCATTTCACCCAGAATATGTGGTATTTGTGGTCCAACAATTACTGCCATTAATGCTAGCAAAGTGAACAGGAATTAGCATTAGGATATGATAGCGCGAAGAAAAGGTTAATCTCGTTTTTAATAAAATCAGTATGTTATACATACTATACTGCACATATCTACAGGAAAAGCAAATTACTGGAATGATGGCTATAAAGTAGTTCACAAAATAACTAATGAAGTCTAATTAACTTGGAGTCCCTTTGCTAAGCCTACAGATAGCGTGCAGGAATAAACATTAGCCAGTATCTACTGATTCGGGGGATAGTCGATGTTACCTCTTGAAAACGCTGGAATAGACTACTTCGAGTCCAGGGCAAAAGTAGGCTCCGTAACAGAGCTATTGGGAGGGGTGGGGTGGGGGGTGCATACATTAATTTCGTTGGCTGCGGTCCACGAATATAGCGTGGTTGAACTGTAATTGGACAAATAGGGCATACCAAGGACTTCATACAGAGTCTGCGAGGGGACTCCGCATGAGATCTGTCTAACCTAGAAGCTAGCTGGCTCGTGTAATATCATGTTGCGGGAGTCCAGTGGTCTCAAGGAGTTATAAGGGTTCTCTAGCCGTCTAATAACTTAACATATACTAGATCACGACACATTCTACTAGATGATTGCGGGAAACCGCCTAAATACCGCAGTCAGGACGGGGTACAGGACTCGAGCCTGGGCCCGATGCAGTGTGGTGGCAGCTAATAAGAGTTTTATTATGAAGAATCAATTAATACAACAAATTGTCAAACTGCAGTTAAATTAGGTAATAGTAACACTTTTTCATGTTTTACGGTCTCCAGGTAGATTACCCTGGTCTATTTTTATAAAACGCTTATTAGGTCATGCTCTGTCACGCCATGCCGTCCTGATATGACGTCAGGCTATGACGTCACGCTTTTCGTCTTTTTTGTGCAACTTACGATCAGAGATGTTGTTCTAGATTATATACGTTATTTAATAACAGTTCTATTTAGCTAAGCATAAGTAAATAAATTAGCTTTCAGAACATTGAAAGAAAAGTACGTATTCCGTTTAAATCAATAAAATAATAGTTAGTTACTTATATTTATTTAATATTTGTTTTATGTAAAAGTATTCGTTAAAAACTTTAGCCATAGATATGTAAGATAAAACCTTTAATTTTCGTTTAGTAATGATTAAATTGTTATTATAACCGGCACTTGAATTTGAAGGAGAGGAAATCAGTAAATTATTAGTATTATTATCACTCATTTTAAATTGTTTTCATGAGTGTCCTGTTACTTAAATCATTACTTAACGAAAGTTGTTCCACACTGATACAGCCTAGACTACACTTAAATCTAATATGAACTGAGATGACTTAAGCTGTTAAGATTTTTTAAATTTCCTTTGCTTTTACTGATGACTTGTTTCAGCCGTATGTAACTGCATTAGCCATTTAACCGTTGTAATATCGATCGGAATCAGAGATAACAAAAAAGGCAGATGTACGAACCCGTGAAGGTTTTTTGATTTAGTTTATATCGTGATGCGTTATTGCCACTAAATTGTAATACATTACATGAATTAATATGCTGTGATTGAAGTGTTGTTTCTCTGGCGGCAAGTTTAGCGTAGTATGTGGTTAGAATGAAATGCAACCTGGACCGGGATAGTAATAGAAACCTTTTGTTACAGCGCAAGGAATTACATTGAGCTTTATTTTATAACAATTCTATTTATTTAAGTAACTGTTAAGAAATGAATTGCCATAGAAGTGTGTATTTCGTTTATGTTGGCATATTAATTGTCACTTGTTTATCTCTTATTGAAGTCATTACTTGGTTTGAATGAAAGAAGTTACAAACTAATGGTGATCTATGAGGTCTAAACCACAATTAAAAATAATATTACGTGGCATAACGTAAGTCGTTAAGATTTATTTTTTGTATCCGTCGTTTTCACTGGAGTCATTATTTCAACCTCATGTAAGCTGTGTCATCTGTTAATCATCCATCTTCATCATAGATAATAAGAAAGGTGTAGGAACATTTGTAGATTTTGGATCAAGTTTACATCGCGATGCATGATGACATTGACATGCGATGCAGGGAATCATGCGTGACTGAAGCTTTGATTTTCTAGCGGATTGTGGTTAGGCTGAAATGCAACCAGGACCAAGTTGACTGCTGAAACTTTTTGCTATAGCACAAGGGCCGAGAAATTACATTGAGCTTTATTTTATTACAATTCTATTTCGTGAAGCAACTGCAAAGAGATTAATTTCCAAAACACTCCGCTAAGCCTGCTAAGAATTTTTGACGGGCTTTGAGGCTAGTCAAATAATAATTTACAGTTAATTGCTAGCGATGCTTTCAGTTTGAATGATGATTCGACGGTTAAAAGCAACTCTTCGTTTCAAACTCAGCTCCTGTACGTAGCTTATATTTCGAAACATATACCAAAAACCCAGTAAATATAAATTATACTTCAGTGGTATAAATATAATTTTAAATGAGTGTTCAGGCGGTTGTACTTTACTGATGGAATAAGTGGGCTGTTACAAGATTCCTATAAACTGAAAACAAGTGAGGCTGAGTGACAGACTATTACGGACTACAGACTGACAGATCTCCGGGCACGGAACTCGAGAAACTAGGAGAAATTATTACATTTTGAGGCGGTCCATATGATAATGGAGACTTACTTTTCTGAAAATTGAACATTCAATGTTGTGATAGTAAAAATCCTTTAAATTTAGACTCGTGCTTAATATGCTGAGCTTATGCTGTAATAAGTCTTTATATTATAGCCCGTTTTGCGTCATGGATACGCGAAAATGGCGAACGAAAGGTTCCACTATGCTGATTAAGAATAAGACGTCCTGAAAACAAGTCTACTTCAAGTCTCACATTTTATCCACTTGCTAACATTTATTTTAATTTCTGCATGAAA
>JARYHS010008075.1:106227400-106251630 GCA_031002005.1 Vandiemenella viatica | reverse complement strand
TATTCAATTGAGTAACAAGTGGGCTCCGCGACATGCGTGTGGAATTTGTGACTCAGCGTTTCGTCCATTCGCTTAACTGGAGCAACTCTCTCGAATGTTCACGAATAAATCTTGCGACATTTCTACTCAAATCCATAATAATATCTGGACCCTTAAAACTGACATATGAACTGGGCTGGTTTTTCGAGGCCTTCCCCAGTGTGAATATCCATTAAAATAGATGAACGGATACGGGTGTGTGTTTAGTGGTTGTTGATGAGAGACGAAATAAAGGAGACGTTGAAACTTAGTGCTCTGTTCAGGCTTCCAAAAGACATGAAGGAGTCCGCCAGAGTTTCACGTCCCCACCAAACAGACAAATCACCATCTAAAGTGTCATTCCATAAGCACTGCAGAGAGGTTCTGGATTTAACCCAGGACTTCTTTGCAAAGCTGGTGTGATTAGGAATTGTGCTCCACCAACTCTCCCACGCTACAGACCAAGTAGTGATGATGAAAGTTTATTCTATTTCCAAGACTCGAACCAGCTAGCCCCGCGCTGGGTGCCAGAGAACATAACCTAAATCTGGAATGAACAGTCTATAAAATTCGTAGAACTATTTGACACAATTTAAAGTAAAAGCTTAACGGAATTTTAGTATCATGTCGATTAACAGCCATGGTTTGACTCCCACACTGATCCCTTCATGTTTGTTCCACTAGTTAAAAAAAACGTTTGGAAGAACATCCACGCGCATTTTCGTGAACCAAACGGACATTGTCATTTTATGTCGTGTTTCCTGCTACCGTAGGGAAAATCAGATTTACGAGTGATCACCATCAAAAATTCTGCGGCGACAACGTCACCTCGGCGTTACCAGCCATGCTATTATAATGCAGCCTATTGGATTAAACGATACCAGTATGCTATTTACTGTGACACAAACCGTTGATGAATTTATTAATTAAGAATTCAGCTATATGTAAACTACAAAAAGGAGCATAATTGACGGGTGGTTTAATTGACTGTTGAACAGAATTGGCTATGAACGTAGTAACGCGGATATCAGTTAGAAGCCTTGTGGAGGTACACATCGCAGCGCTACCATCTATAAAGTCTTAATATTTGGTTGCTCCTCAGTATGGAAATCGTTTGCTGATCATATATCTGGTCTACTTGGGTCAAATATTAGCTGGGGTGTCAGAGTTGCCTTCTGTATACTGTTGCGAGACAACAAATAGACGCGGCGAGTGACGCTTCCAGACTAGTCCGTGAGTCAGAAATATTCGAATGCCGGAACAAAATTACACGTATCGACTACCCAGAACGAATGAATGCTTCGATTTCTGTGAAGCAAATAGTAACGTTGTCAAATGCATTTCTTACAAAAAAAAAAAAAAAAAAAAAAAAATTGCGGTTCTCTTCCCATCACATTATCCAATTATAGAAGCGATGTTTGTTGAAGAGGGTTGTTGTCTTGTTGCCATTTAACTTGGTGGTCACATTCATTGTTTGATGGAAGTAGGATATCCGTCCGGTCTGGTTCCAAGGTGACAGCTCACATAACTGCTTCCCTACTCAGATCGATCTATGCCTTATTTGCCATCGCCTGGGAAAGAGAAATGTAACAGGTCTGTTCCCCGTTACGAACGGTTCCCACAGAAAGAACTCTTGCTTTTATGTAATTACTCTAGGTCAATGAACCTCACTTTACGACTTCAAATACAGCCTCCATTATGGATGGCGATACTATTTGTAATGTATGAAAAATTATTTCATAAAAATTTGATGACTATCGTTTTCTGAGAACAACTGTTAGCTTCTATCAACGTTCTTTACATTTTTTTTTATGGCTTATGGTTAAAATACTTTATGATGTACAAATTATTTAGGCTAGCTTCGAAGTCTATTCGAAACTAAAGCCGAGTCATACGAAGTGATATGTTATTCGGAGGGACCAGGTCGACAAGTAGAGGGCTATGAGTAAAGCAGATCACGGGACAGATAAGAAAGTTTATTGTTATCAAACGATACTGGGGAGTGGTAGAAAGCAGACATATACCAGAGAAGTTCGATAAAAAGGTTCTGGCTAACATTCGTTTGGTGACCCCATTTCTAGAATTTCATTCTTTTGCCCAAAGTATAGGAGAACTAGCGATAGATACATCGACGACAATCATGGGAAACAAAAATAAAGCTCCGAGAGAGGACTGACAATTCTGTGAATAGCTAACGTAGCAGTTCAAATTTTCCTACTGAGGAAAATGAACTGAATACAATTATGACGGGCAGAAAAATTATTATCTCGATTATCTTAAAAAAAGGAACGTACAGGAATTTTCGTTTTGATCTAGAATAGTTTCAGACAACAGAAATCAGATAGGGTTGGAATAACTTTTACTTCCGATAGCTCATGAAAACATCCAGGAGAGGGAAAAATAAACATTTGGGTAGACTTCATCACGATAACCAATACGTGTACTTTCCAACGTAAAATTATTTAGTAAGCGAGCTTGGCGATAAATGTTAATAAGGTTATTTAGTTTTATGGATATGTCAGCTAAATCCTATATCTTTGTAAACGTGTGTGGACGAAATATGATGAGATTTGGAAACATAAAATTTTGCGGTTGTCAGCGTGAACTTTCTTCATTTAATTTGACTGTCCCGATTTTCCTGGTCATGGCAGCTGCGGGGCCTTTGTCTCTTGAACGAGATTTTTATAATTAAAAGCAGGAAAATTAGCTGACGAGAGCTCTGAAGATTAAGAGCGTCTGGGGTTCCTGCAGCCGTCACACAATAACTGGGTCAGCGGTGGACTCGGATCTCGCTATCGCCTTTAGTTTTAGAGTATAGTACATAACTCTGCAGTCAAAACCAAAATGATACTTTGGTGCAAAAATTGCGGGGTTTGGCAACAGAATGACATTTTAACGAATTATTTGCGTTATCTGAATACATTTGTATTTCATTGCGATATTGTAAAATTCTTTTTGATGTATCCATTGGTTAATGCCTGGTAATCAACTTGTAGATGGAATGAACATCGATTTGAAAGGAAATGGTCCATGTTCTTGTTTTTTTACTGCGGACTGATAGATTGTTATTTTTAATGAACAAACTGGTAATTTAAACGTAGAAACGACTGAATCAAAAAGTATTGAAATAATACTTTAAAGTAATACTGTGGAACTTCAGCAAATTTAGTGTTGTGCAAATTATTACTTTCAGAAACATCAGTTACCATGTTATTACAGGCCTTTTTCTCTAGTTATTTTGTAATTAATTTTTAAAAAAGAACGTTAGACCAGCTGTTTGTTTTAAACCAGCAGCATTGTCGTTCTTCATTAATCCAAATTTTCGTACTCGTGGAAATAGACTTATGCGGTTATTCTCGTGGAAGAAGTTGTAATACAAAGACAGTCATTTCATTTCCTCCGACCGCGTTTAGTGGACGAGCGGTAACGCTTTGGTCTGGTATTCGGGTTCGAATACCAGTCCGACCAAACTGATTTCCGTACTCGATAATTTTTTGAAATACCTTAGGTGAATGCTGCCATAGTTACTTCAAATACCCACGGCCCAATTCCTTTCCGTTCGTTGCCCTTCATTCTCTTCTCTCTAATGAAATCGACGTTGAAAAGGCGTAAAACCGGAAATCATTGCAGTAAACAATTTCCTCCTCATTGCAAACTGTACGGGGAGGGCCATTGGTTAGTTGCTTAATTATGTTTTCTAACTTTTGCTAAACGAACTTTATATTTAAAACATAAAAAAATAATAACTTGGCATTACATGTGAAAAACACTTTTATTCCAGTACTAAAGTATAATTTAATAAAACCAAGAACAATATTTCGATAGTGATGTACTAACGTATCTTCGAAGATAAAAAAGTGTGCTGTGAGTTAGAAGCAATTGTACGTATTTGCACAAAATACCAATCTGAGCCGGCCCTAATCACCATTAACTTCGGCTGTGCCTGTTGCTGTCTGCAGCCACAAGCTGTGGGGCGACACAACATGTTCCATTAACGGCTAGAATCAAGGGAACTGACACAATGATGCCGGATAATCACTGCGGCGCGGCTCTTAACAAGACTTGAAAAGTATCGAGCTAGAACGTGATTTCACTTAAAACAATTCAGTTCTAGACTACAGAATTAAATTCTGGCAGAGCCACAGCAGTTATCACGATACTACGCTGCAGGCGCTGTCTTTGTCGCCGTCCGTCAGTTTTTTTTTATTTATTTATTTTTTTATTTATTTTTTATTGGCATTTGGGCTGCGCACCCATACAGCCATGTACAGGTTACATGGATACTACAATGTTATGGTACAGTCCATATACATAATCATACAAGATCAGCTGCAGTGAGAGTATTATCCTCTAATTAAATCTAGACATTTTATAGGAAGTGGTTCGACATGTACAGAGGTAAGATATTACAGTTAGCTTTGACATCTGCGTAGGCTACTTTGCCTTATCCATGATGATACAAACTGGGGTTGTTTACAATATACATAACTTATAATTAGCTCTAATTCATACATAACATCAGTGAAGGAGCATTGCTGTCCTAGGGTGTAGTGTAATCACCCGGACAACACGCTTGATATTATCACCTTGCTTATGTCTCACAATAAACATTAACATTGTACAGAGACCTGTCTATTAGATTGTAACACCAGTTCTTTTCATATGTTGATATAAAATCTTGTAGATCGCGTAGTTCTCTGTTGATAGGAGTGTGGCAGCGCATGTGGGTAACGGGATTCCTGCTTTCGTGAGGAATCGTAGAAGTAGGTCTGACTCAGTCTTCTTCCTACTGCAACCGAACAGGAAGTGATTTGTATCCTCAATTTCGCCACATATACAGTTGGGCGTGTCCATGACGTGAATACGGTGCAGATGTTGTTTGAAGCATCCGTGGATGAATTTGAGGCTGGCGATGCATGTGCTAAACCTGCGAGTGCATTTATACTTCTCGTACCACTGCTTGGTTGGAATCACCGGGTGTATGAGGCCATAATGGTGACCTCTGGTCGTGATAGATTTCTTCCACTCCATATTCCGCTTAGATAGTGCAATGTTTTTGATGAGACACACAGCGTCAGGATAGGGAATCTTGTTATTGTCCGTTATACCGCTACGTGCGGCTTGTTTTGCGTACTGGTCCGCCATCTCGTTTCCACGGAGGTTACAGTGAGCTTTGACCCATTTGAATTCTACTGATTTGTTGGAGCGTTTTAATTCTTGGACTACATTCACGATGTCGTACACACGTTGATCATTGTGCCATTTACTGTGGTGGTATTTTAGTGACATCAGGGCAGATCTAGAGTCCGATAGGATTACAAAGGCTGTGCTTGAGGAGTTTTTAGCGTAATTGAATGCTTCAAGTATGCCCCTTAGTTCGGCAGTCATGATGGAACATTCCGCAGGAAGCTGGAATAGTCCCTTTACGTCAAATTTTGGAGTGAAGAAAGCACATTCTGCCGCGTCTGGGAGCTTAGATCCGTCCGTGTATATATGTTCCGTTTGGGGACAATTGTACAGAAATTGGTACACATTTGTTCTGAGGCTTTCCGGCTGGGGCGTCGCTTCCATATCTGTAAACACTTCCAAGTTTGTGACGGTGCTCCAATACGAGGCCTAGGATGGCATTTTTGTGTTTTGTCGAATGCTCGTACATATCTTGTAGGATTCTAAATATTCCGCCGCAACTGGAGGCGTTTTTTTCTTTACCCAGTAGTTGGCAGTAAGGCATTGCATTGCGAGATCGTGAATTGCATTCATCAGACTACTACAGAATATTGTCTGTGTTTGAGGAGGAATTTCGAGCTAAGAAGGCTCCTGCGGATGTTTAGCGGGGATTCGAGTGCTTCGACTAAAAGAGCGTTCGTGGGCGTCGATTTCATTGCGCCTACACAGGCCCGGAGAGCCTTATATTGGGCTTTGTCCAGCTCTTTGAGTAGGGTTTCCGATGCTGACCCATAGCATATACATGCATAGTCGAAGTGAGGGCGCACCAAGGATTTGTATATCCTTAATAATATTGTGGGGTGGCCACCCCACTTGATGCTGGCTATTGCTCGAATGAGATTGGTGGCTATATCGCATTTCTTGATTAGGTTTTTGATGTGAGTACCCCATTTGAGTTTGTTGTCGATCCATACTCCCAAATATTTCACCGTGCTTTTTACGGGGAACGTGAAGGGTCCTAATTTTATATCGACCCTTGCGGGCATTCTATGACGGGTGTATATGGATACGGCCAACTTCGTAGGTGATATGTCAAAGCCATTGTTGAACAGTCATTGTTTGAATTTATTCATTTCCGACGACAGCTTCCGGAGGCATTCTTCCCATGAGTCTCCTATTATGAATATACAAAGATCGTCGGCGAATTGGAGGATGGTGATACTGCCACTCATAGTATGGTGGAGGTCACAAGTGTACAGGTTAAATAGCAGCGGCGCAAGAACGGAGCCCTGAGGGAGGCCTCGATTTGTTTTCCTGGATGCCACACGGGAACCTCCCCGTGATACTACAAGCCACCTGTCCGAAAGCAGTGCCGATAGATTTCCCACAAAGACTTGTGGGATCCCTAGGCGGTGAAGTTTCTTAGCTAGGATCGGAAGGGATACATAGTCGTATGCGCTATTTATATCGATGTATGCGGCGATCATGAATTTGTTTTTGGTTAAGCAGGAGTGGATTTTCGTTGTCAGGTGTGCTAAGATATTCTCCGTGCCTTTACCTCTTCTGAATCCGTACTCTGTTTCAGGGAGGAGCGAGTGATGCTCTAGCCACCATTCCAATATCTGTTTGATCATGCGTTCCAGGATTTTGTTGGTACACGACAGTAAGTTTATGGGTCTGTAGGAGTCCACCCTGCGGTCGTCTTTCCCTGGCTTCCTCACGGGAACCACCCGCGCTGTTTTCATCTCCTTAATTTGAATTCTATTCGCCCAGATCCTGTTCAGAATACTGCACAACTTTGTTTTTGCCGAGACCGGCAGGTTCCTCAGCATGGCGTAATGGATGTTGTCCGGACCTGGAGCTGTGTCAGATCCATGATTTAGAGCAGAGTTGAGTTCGTTGAGTTGGAACGGGTGCAGCAGGAAGTGCGGCGCAGGCGCCTTGGGTTCTTCAAGGTTGGGTTCCACCCAAGCCGGGGTTAAGGAGATGAGGATGTTTTCCAGGATGTCTTTTATTATAGGAGAGGTTCCAATTGCCGGGGAGGCTGAGTGCTTTAATTTCCCAAGTTGTGCCATATTTCAGGTATAGGCGTATCTTTGTTGAAGGATTCGCAGAACTCGTTCCATTTATCTCTTTTCTTTCTCTTGACTATCTTCTTGACGATAGCCTGCGCTCTGCAGTGGGCCAGGTAGTTGTCCAGCGTGGGGCAACTTCTAAATGCACGTAGCGTGTCTCTGCGTCGTTGCACCGCTTCTCTACATTCGTTGTCCCTCCAAGGTATCCGTTTGTTCTTCAGAAAGTATACAGGTTTCTGTGCGGGAATGGAAGCGTTAGCAGCTTGATTAATATCGTTTATCAAAAGGCGGTAATTCAACGCAGCATCAGCTCCGCACTCCCAAGTTGATGTGAGTCCTTCCAAGCCAATTTCAAATTTTTCCCAGTCAGCCTGGTGAATTTTCCATTTGTTGGTAGGGAAGATGAACCTTGGCGCTGAGGTGTCAGAACTGAAGCGGAGTAGGATGGGGAGGTGGTCAGTCAGATCCCATCGTGTCTTCGACTATTTCCCAAGAGATGTCCACGGCTATATTCGCCGATACACAAGAAATGTCCACTGCAGAAGGACCCTGGCCTGGCGCATTGATCCTGGTGGGCTCGCCATTGTTCAATACAACCATGTCTTCTTCCTCTAAAATAGTAGCTATAGTGTTACCCATTTCGTTTGTACTTGAACTTCCCCATAGAATGTTATGGGCGTTAAGGTCTCCTAAGAGAAGGACCGGTTTTGGTAGGGGTCTGAGGAGGTTCGTGATGGCTGCTTTCGATAACTTCTTGTTCGGTGGTCTGTACATTGATACGATGGTGACCTCTTTCTTGATGAGACGGATTCTAGCGGCACATATATTAAATCCGTATCTTCCGTGCGGAGGTGTATTGGTTCATAATAAATAGAATTTCTAATTAGTATGGCAGAGCCCCCGTAGCCATCAGGACGATCTGATCTAATGGAATTATACCCCTTGAATAAAAATCGTTCGCCTGGCTTCAGCCAAGTCTCACTGATGGCCATGACGGCCACCTTATTCGTTGAGGAGTATTGCAGCAAACTCTCTTTGTTGGCCCTGATGGATCTTGCATTCCATTGGAGGATGATCTCGCAATGCGGGGCTAGTCCGATGTTTCTAACCGGAGCCGCCAATGTCTTTCCCGCTTATGAACAGGGAACGGAGCAGAAGTTGTTTTACATTAGGGGCGTACAGGGAACGATTTTGCAACTGGTTTCCTACCAGTTGATTTATCACACACATTATTATTTCAAACATTTTGTTGACCGAGGATTCCGTAGATGGTACATCATAATGGTTATTTACCGGATGGGGAGGGTATGGGTTGTGGACGATCGGTTCGATGTGCCTTTTGTACGGAATCCAATAGTTTTTGTAGGACCTGTCTACCGCACTGCTTGTGATTCTGCCCGCTTTTCTCTGACTTTCGGAGCTAGAAGGGTGAACTTGGTTCCTGACCGGAAAGGATGGTAGGGAGTTCTCCAGGTCAGTGGGGGTGTTTACCAGGGAGTAGGAGTGGCCTGTGGTATCTGCGCCTGTTGGGAGGATAAATCGGGACGTTAGGTGGGGCGGTTGTAGGATTATGCTGTGCTATGTTCCAACCACTTTGGTCATAGATTCCTTCGTGTGTGGCGATGATTGGAAATTGCATGTTCGCTCTTCCTAGGCTCGCCGCCATACTGGCGTACGATGAGATGGAGATTTTCTCTAGGGCTTGCTTATAGCTTAGATTTTCCTGGGCCATCACCTGTTTGATCTTCTTTTGTTTGACCTATTCGGGGTACTGTCTGTCAAAGGATGGGTGACCGCCGCTGCAGTGGACACATATTGGGGTCCTTTGGTTCACACATTCTGTTCCATCATGTGGATTTATGCAAAAGGGGCATCGTTTGCTGCTTCTGCACTGATTGCTGGGGTGTACAAAGCGGAGACAGTTAAAGCACTGCATTACCGGCTTAATATAGGGTTCTACAGGACATCTCACTTCATGTATATAGACATAATTGGGGCGCCTCTGAGCTTTGAAAGTTAGGAGACATACCGGAAGCGGGATTTCCTTAATTTGCTCATTTTCTTTCGATTTTCTAATAAACCTTTTGACCTTCACTACTTGATATTTACACCTCACAACCTCCATTATTTCTTCCTCTGATATTTCGGTCATGACGTTTCTAATAATCCCTTAATGTGTAATGAGAGAGAACGGAATGTAGGCCCTTAGGCCATTTCGCTCCCAAACAGAACTCGTGATCAGGCTGTTGGCCGATGCTGCCGATCTCATTTTAATCTTGACACGATTTCGCCCAGCAGAGGCTATCTGGATTATGTTGTTACCTATATCCTGGCTGAGGGAGTACATGATGCGGCCGATAGCCATTGGGTGGATGCGTCCAATGTTTTTGTCCTTACTTTCTATATACACGTGGTAGGGACCTAGATCATAACTTTCATAATATGCTGGCGCCGCCCCATTTACCTGCAGGATGTTGTTTTCTGTGGCCGTTGCTGGCTGCTGTCGCTGTGCATGTTCCGGCTGCGATGCGTCCATACTCATGTCAGCTGGTGGCGGAGGATGCCGTGAGGAACGGAGAACCTTGCTACTTCCGCTGCTGGTGCCGGTGCCGATGTCGTTTGCGGAGGCGAAGGGGCGTTTCTGCGGTATATGTGCTACCACTTCATCTTCTCTTCTCGATTGCTGGTCACGTTGGATTAAAGTAGGATTGAAGATTGCTGGTGGAGTGTTTACAGTATTGAGACCTGAGCTGACCACGTCCATGGTTGCACTCGTATCACCGCTATTGCTCTGCGATTGGAACTGCACATGGCTGCCACTAATGTTGTCTTCGTCTGCTGGGCCTATGATTGTCTCACCATTTGCCTGGCAGAGTGTCGACGGCTGGAGCTGGAGCTGGCCGCCTTCGCCGTAGTCCCCGCCGTACATGACGGCGGCAGGCTATATTGAATTAACAGATGTGTGTACTTGATAAATTATTGCACTATTTCACTTCGAGGGTGGGAAAATATCGACGGAGAACTAGTCCGTACACCGGCCTCGGTAGCGTAGGGGCTAGAGTGCTAGCTCCGCGTGCCGAAGGCCGCCGGTTCGAATCCGGCCGCGGGCATGGATGTTAAGTGTTGTGTCTGTGATTGTCCTGTCCGTCCTGTGGCGTCCATACACTGAAAGCAATTATATTACCTTGAGCTGGCTGTATGGCCTACGTTGCCAAATGCCATTAAAAAAAAAAAAAAAAAAAAAAAAAAAAAAAAAAAAAAAAAACTAGTCCGTAGTTCCGGGAAAAAACTGCCCGGAGTCCGGGAAGCACTTAACCGCACACAACGCTGGTCCGCGAGTATAAGGAAGTTTACACTACGAGAGCTGAGACTCGACTGCGCGTCCGTCAGTTGCAGTCGTAGCCGACAACTCTGTACTAGAGTGGTGCAAAAGCTGTCTGGACTGGCTCGGTTTGTCGCTGCCAGCGCCACCTCTGAGGAGGAGCTTGTAAGTGAGCTCGAGCCTGACAGTAGGTTATTCGCGAGACTCGGTCTGATATTTGCTTGCTGTGTGGTGACGAAGCGAAGCTGGTACTCGGTCCGTACAGTCGGAGCAGTCATCAACTGCACCGCAGTCTTAAAATCGCTAATTATAAGAATAAAGTAACTAAAAAATTAAAGAGTGGAGAGTATGTCTTCATTTTATTATTATCTACGTGATGTTGTATCATTTTACAAGACTGCATACATTCACTTTCGGAAAATTCAGATACTTAAAAACCGGGTACAACTCTATGTTAATGAAAAAGTAAAAATCGGCAGATTCATCACAATTCAGTATTTTTATAGCGATTTTCCGGCATTTCAAAAAAAGTGGAACAATCTTTCTTTGAACATATGATTGGTCTTTTGAAATTAACAGTTACTTATTACAGTGATATCAGTTACGCAGTAAAAGTGAGTTCAATGTTGTGCATTAATAGATACAAATCCTTACATCACATATTTGAAATATCCGTATAAATCATGATGCACTAAATGTGGATTCAGTGTATACTTTATGTATGTCAATAACTGTAGATAACTTACTTATGTTATAGTTTTCATTACCCTGTGTTCTGATCTCATAGTTTATAATACTTCTGTTACATATGTTTAGCAAACGTACACACGTTGCACTTCATGTCTACGGAGATTCAATTGACAGAACATACACAAAATGTTGGTAGTAATAATTGGTATACTGTGCATTCGAGAATGCCCCTGACGAACAATCTTCTCCATCCTTGTTGCGCAGCACAAGTGAGGAAAAAATTACGCGCTATTCCTGCACTGCGGAGCCTTCTTTTGACACCGGGGAAGATCCAGTGGGCACAGCTGGGCCGGGTGGAGAAGTATGGTCATAGAAATAACCAAGCAAGTTCGAGCATGAGCAATTTACACGACAATACTCTGTACCCATCAGTATCAATCTTTTCATCACCAACGAGTAAACGGAAAGTTATTCACTCTTTACTCGTGTTTCACTATCTGGTAGTAAACTACCGGTTCGGTAATGTGCCATACAAATCAGGTAAAACATTGACATCAAAGTCATTAAATACGGCAGACGATGAGGTGCAATTAACGCCAAGTAATCCAGCAACGACTTTTTCAAGGACCCATCCAGTTATTGGGCTACCGGGATTTGAGAAAATATGCGAAACTTTAATCCGCATGGTCCCAACGGCAATCGAACCCGCCTCCTGCCGACTGTCAGGCCAGAGCATTACTACTCACTCACCTGACTATGACAAACGTCTCTTCCGAAAAAGCTTTTTTCCACATAAATAGTTGTAGAAACTTCTTTCTGAGTCATGTAGGTATGTTTGAAGCAAAAAGACTTGCCATTTTGAAGGAGGCACCTCTTGACAGTGGTAATACACTTGAGAGATTCTTCCTGTTTCGGCAACTTTACTTCATACGCAACTGAAGTCTGTCACTTTGTAGCGAGACAGAGAAAACAGTATCGGAGAATATCGATACGGCAGTCCGGGTAGTTTATGGTCTCGGGATTCAAGATGGCAGAGAGGGTTGCATAGACGAGTTAGGTGAGCAATAGCATGATAGTCCAAAAAGTAACTGAACAGATTAACGATAGGCTATAGTGTAATAACATGAGGTATATTAGTGATAGGAATATAGAATTGTGAATTACGCGTTAGTAATCTGTAATTAAGTGCCTAGATATACGCGTCGGGACAAAATAAACGCGCGTGTGAGTGAGCAACAGTGTCTGACGGTATTGTGGAGCAAGTTACTGTATAAAGAAACTTGCTAATTACGAACCTGCATCTTTGGTCACGAAATCCGATATCAATTGAATTAAGTGGTATTCCTTGGGAAATAAAATGTAACTGTGTGAACAACTTCATTGTTGTCAATGGTAGCGTGTATTTATCGCATGTGTTTAAGCGAGTAATGGAAGTATCATCAAGCCACCAGTAAGTGACCTGATCAGGTTAATGTAATTATACGAAGGCGACCTGATAGTGAACGAACCAGATTGAGATTTGAGGTGAGAGTTATATTAGGACGCGGATGAATAGAACCTTGCCGCCAGCTTTACTGCGCCAACATTTAACTGGTCAGTTCCCACTGCCAATTACAGCAAGGAAGTTACAACTTCTTCCATCACATCCGAGTGTATTTTTATATTTAATCTAATGGCACCTGATACTATTTCTGCTTCATTCGATGACAGTTGCCTCTCTTTGGCTTAGTCTGCGATATCTGTGCGTTGGGGTAGCCTCTGCGGAGGCAGGGAGAGGCCACGTGGGTGTGGTACCCGACAAAGGCCGTGTGTGCTGTGAGGATGGCCATTACGGCTGATAACGCCCCCGGCCGCTCCCGTAATGAGGCGGCCTGTAATTAGCTGCAGGGCCCCGCACAGCGCCTCCACGCACCTGTCACCCGCACACCGCGCCACTCAGCAACTTCATGGCTGTGCGCTCCGATTGACGTCACACAAAATACGGCGGTCGCGATTAAACGGTGCAAGGTAACCATGACAACACCCCAAATAAACAACTCTTGATTAAACTGAGACGGTGAACATAAAACCTGTGAGGGAACGGCTACAGCAGTATCCAGGAAGAGGATTCTTTTTTAACGTTTGGGGTTTTATTCCTAACAAAAGCATCAACAATGGTCTAGTGTCCCACTATTCATGTAGCACTTTCCTGTAAGGGGCGATCCATTGACAAGCTACTGACTGAAGCCATTGAGGTCATGAAAGAGTTTTTTTTCAGTCGGTAACTGCCACAGTCGTTTAAACACTGTAATAGGTAACAAAACCCACGTTCAACCAACACACCTTAAAGACGTGTAATATAGGTAGGAGGTATAGTGTGAAACTATTGTTAGTATATTCTCCTATCGTGTCACTATTCGACATTTTGAGTGATTACCTCACATCTTGTAATGATAACTCGTCTAAAAGAACTGTAAAAGCGGACGGTGCATTTAACACGTATTTCTTTTTGTGATTGCGGGGTAAATCCACATGCATAACACAACATTGTTATTCCTGCAAAACGGGGGTAATAATTTTTAAATGATTTAATTTTGGTTTATTCTTTCTAGCTAAAACTCATTGTAATACATAAATCACCAGACGAATCTGGAATAGCACAATCAAATAAATTTGAATATTATTTCGTACAGGCGAGCCTAAAAAGCTTCATAAGTGCATTAAACCTATTTTCCCGCTAAGCAATTCGTAAAATTATTCATCACTGAACATTCTTGAATTACCAGCCATAGTGCGGCATTCCACACAACCGTCCACAATACTAGCAACACTTGAAATGCAAACACAACAATGCAAAGTTGTCGATAAGTGCAATAATAATTCAATAATTACAAGTGTTATCAGGGGAATTACAATATTAAAGCGATAAAAATGAACCTGAATTCCTTTTTATTTTATTTTTTATTTTTTTTAAATCGTAATATGCATTAAGATCACTAAGTTACGAGCTCTTAAGTTCCAGTGTTGCTGCTTAATTTGATATATGAGGGAAGGATTTCCCAGCCTGTCATTGAAATGCAATCTTCACGGATTCACTGCCGAATCATGTTTTTTTTTTTTTTTTTTTTTTTTTTTTTTTTTTTTTTTTTTTTTTTTTTTTTTTGTAACTGCTTTACGTCTCTTTTTTAACATCGAGGTCTTTAGAGACGGGAAAGGATGGGGGGCAAGGATGGGGCCAAGGAATGGGAATGAATTCGGCCATGGCCTTTTGAAGGAAGCATCCCGGCATTTGCCTGGAGTGATTTGGGGAAACCATGGAAAACCCAAATCTGGATGCCCGGACGGGGATTCGAACCGCCGTCCTCCCGAATGCGAGGCGAGAACGCTAACCATTACACCACCCCGCTCGGTCGAATCATGTTATGGAAATACGAGCCTCAACCAGACCACGTCGTCGTAAGCTCGTCTTTCCATAACATCATGCGGCAGCGAACATGTAAAGATTACGTTTCACTGAATAATTTGTTTAACGTGACAATAACAAAAAAAAAAAAAAATAACAAAAAAATAAACAAAAAAAAACAAAAAAAAAATTAAAAAAAAAAAAATTGTATCATTACAAATGGTTAAAAAGAAGACCGTCAGGTGATTGTAACCAACTGAATTTGTTCGTTGCATAAGTAAAAGAAACATTAAATATTAGCACCACACTTTCAAACACTGATAATACGTTATGCAGTTTTTACTTGGTCTCCCACATTACAAATATTGTTCAAATTTAGTCAAGTGACATACAGTTAAGGCTAACATGAAGTAATATTTATGATCTTATTCATGTGTATAACTATCCTCGTTTCATCTTGAAGTTTAATACCGGATGGCTTCTACCGAAAATTCAACAATATGAGACAAAGAATTTGTTCGGTCTACGTGGCAAATTTTCTAATTTTAGTAACTGAGGAGAAATGTATTTAGGAACATGTAGGCGCTTGACTTCAAACGAATGGTTATATTTCACTGATTTGGAAGTATTTTTAAAATTACTTAAAACATTTCATATCAGACCGGCAAATTTTAGGAGATTTTAAGCGACTAGCTACCTGAAAAAATAAATAAAAGAAGTTTGAACAGTGTAGAGTCTGCCGTTTGACTGCAGTTGACAATACTGTAGTCTGTCTGGTCTTTTACAAGAGTGAACAGTATGACGCATCGATGATCATGACAGATTTTTCTCCAGTTAGGCGTCTTAGGCAAGAGATTTTAGTGCTGGATATAACGTTACACCTCGTCGACGTCGAGGCTTGAAAGGACTGGATACAAGGAACGGGACGATATTCGGCCATAGCCTTTTAAAGGAACCATCCCGGCATTCACGAGAAATGATTTGGAGAAACCATGGAAAACTGAAATCTGAATGGCTGGACCCATGTCCTTCGAATGCGAAGACACAGCGTTAATGCTAATCCATCACGCTGTGCAGATCTGTGAAAGGAAACTAGTATTACGTAGCATACACTGAACTACTCTCGCACCTGGAGAACTGATACTGTATTAGCATGCTCGGACTTAGGGGTAATCACTAGGAACTAGAAATGAAATTTAATGATTTAATGGAGACTGTTTGCTATTCCAGAATTCAAGTATTCCGGCTAGTCCAGCTCGAGACTGGATTGCGAGCAGCGCGGTGTCTATTACTAGGTCAGCGTCCTCAACACGCGAGAGATCAGGTTTCTGCTAGACCACTCTAGGTCGACAACCTCATTTCTAGGTGTAAAAATTATAGGTCTACAGCCTGCGCATTAATTTCTTCATCCAATATTTACCGAACACAAATTTTGAAGGAAACCATTCTGGAGCCAGTGATGGGCACTTAAAAAAACACTAGAATATTAGAGATTAAAATCACCTATGTTGTCATATTATAAAAACTTATTCTTCATATTCTTCTAATATCTAGAAACACAATGTCCCTCTGTTCCTCGCGTCTACTCCGTTAAGGTAATAATTAATTCAGTATTTTTGTTCTAAATTCCATGAATGGATAATTATAATTTTAATTTCTAAGCAACTTCGAGGAAATTGTTATTCATTTTTCTTTTCGTCCGCTAAGTACGGCCATTCCACCTTGCAACCATATCGACGGCTTTCATTCACTACATTCAAAGGTCTAAATCTCATGACCACACTTCTATGTGCGCTTAATGCGGTGGTTGATTATATTAATGTATAACGATATGTGACGAATTCCGGTATATAAACCGTGTCAGTTATCATTGCAATTCCATATTTTTACGAAATCTCATTTTAACGATAATGTATGCAACTTTAATTTATAATCATTTCTAAAGACTAATTGTTATCTTCCATATTTATTGGAATCAATTGCACATCAACAATGATAACACGAGGCAAACGTATTGTAGTCACATTATGCCACTAAAATGAATTTTCATATAGATTAGACATAATCTGATTAAATAATTTCAGTATTGTTTTTTCTTTACGCTCAACCAAATATTACGCATGTGTGAAAAGATAAACCATGTTTGCAGGCTAAATCTTTAATTTTCTTTTCGATAACGACAACAGTAGCAGCCATAGTCACGTGTTCCACATTCGGACAACTTCAATTTGATAAAGTTGAACGAAAGCAGTGAAATTATACTAAAGAACGAAATATCAATATGATGATATTTGATCACACACATTTATTAACTCCATGAAGCTATAATCCAGAAGTAATAGATTTGTGTATTGCTGAGTGGTAACTGGTTACTCGGCGCTTGAACTGATTTGGTAATGTTAGACGTAATTTACTGTTGGAAGAATATATCAGTAACACCGTAATAATGTCGATGATGAAAATATTTACAAATATTTGTAGAAAACCAGGTCGTGGAAATGCAGGAAAATATCATCCATCATTCTCCTGTACAGAGTATGTGATGTGTATGAAGTTAAGTGGAGAAAATTCAGTGAATCATTCTTGTATACAATCCAACATTGTTTGCATTACTAATCTATCAAGAGATGACAATATTCGAGAAACGTGATAGAAATTTTCTCTTTACCATTCAGTGAAACATCTCTATTAAATGTGGAATCGGTTGCTATAAATAGCAAAAAACTAATAAGTATGAAGGTATTAGAAATATCGCCCAGGTGGAAAGAGCTAGCTATTTTCTATATATAGTCAGCGATTCGTATGGTTTCGTGTAAAGTTAATGTTGAAGCGTTGTCTTAATCAACGATAAATATTCTACCCAAGCATGACTCGTTCCGCACTTGAGCTTAGACTGAAAATGTCAAGCGTGTTTGATGAATGATTTTGAACATTGCTTCAAGCAGAAATTTTACTGTTCAGAAAATTCTGTACAATGCTACAATTTTCACTATTTCCAGTCACAATGTCGCTTGAAGTTTGGGTTAGAAAAAGAACATGGCTGAATAAAAGTGGAGTGGTATTACATAACCGCTCATTGGGAGAAAATATTGCAGGCCACTTCTTTGGTAGTTTCTCGTTAAAATCTACTAAGCTCGCTCACTCACTCACTCACCTCAATAGCTATTGGCTGCTGAACGGTGTCACGTGTCAGCCTTCGCTCGCAAATTAACAGCGGCCAGAGTTATCATCAGAAGAAATTCGAGGTGATGTCCACAATTTAAGAGCTAAGCAACTGCTACCAAATTAATTGTCATAATACATTCATTAAGTTTGCGTTTAGCAGCATTTCAAAGTTTAAAAAAAATATCGCTAAACTTTACGGCTGAAAAATCGGGGTACTGCTTTTCAGTAACATGTTGCTAATGAAAGCAACATAAAAAAAACATTAAGAAACTTAAATTACTTATGGTCTCTACTGTAGCCACGAATGCCAATTGTCACACCGGCTGAGGATAAATTAAAATTTAATTAAAACTTTCACATATTTTGTTGCTTGACCAAAGTTTGCTTTTTACGTATTTTAATGACGACTTTCGTTAATGATCTTTGTTCATGTTCACCGTAAGTGAGGTATTAGCTTATTTAAAGTGGACAACAGGCTAAATTTGTAACCGAATCGAGTATTCTGGCAATTCATTTCTTCAGAGATGCTCAACTATTTAATAATCTGGAATCTGTATAAAGTTATCTGGCCGTTACAGACACTATGACCAAAAATTATATTATAAATATTTGCCCAGTATAAATAAAAATCAACGTGATGCTTTGGAATCAAATTTTGCAGAGTTTGTATTTCAGCAACGTTACGTGAAACAATTATATGATAGCGCGTTCATCCCTGTCCGTGTTTGATACCTACGTCTATTAATACTTCTGAGTTCTTCAAACACAGGAGATTTTACTCATCGTGAGGATGAAACGCACTCAAGTTCGTATTTGGTCATATCAGGTCAATCAGTCATAATGTTTGACCATAAAAACTGAAACTTTTCTAGACCCGTGACGATGCGCAAAAAACGGTCACGGGCTTATACTAATAATAAATTCTTATTTATTGAAAAACACCAGTGCAACTGTTGCTTGAATTTTTGTTTATTTTGGACAAGCCTCTCGTCCAAGTATTTTCAGCGATTGAATGTTTTCTGTAATATGTTTATGGTTTAATAAAGTTCATACAAAAGGATTTTTTGACTGCTATTACAATTACGTTCATATATTTGTTTTAGTGCACTTACAAATACGTTCCTGTAATTGATCACCTGAACCTTCGATTAGAATGCCACTTCCTGTGTTGTCAAGATTGGGATGATTGCTAGCAGGTAATCATTTATGCCTTCGTCAATCACGTCGCTTTTATGCTACACTTTTTTATTTGACTACTAGCTTCGAGCCCATCAAAAATGACGGTTTGAACTCAATATTCTGGCAGTTCACTTTTTTGCAGTTGGTTAATTATACGGAATTGTTATTACATAATGCTAATGGCCTTGATTTTTTTAATGTTCTACATATTTCATTTGCAGTTCCCATAGGAATACAGTAGTAACTTGTATTGAATTAATGAAGTATAGAACCTATAAAATTAAAAACAAATTAGGAATCCCACAAAAACATTTGCTATCCATGTAATATTAGTTTTATTCCTGGTCCAGGCACAGTTCATCACGATAAATATGGAACTTCTTTCACCCGCATTAATTAATACTTCCAGTAACGTGGCGCTTATGAAAGCAGTTTAAATGGTTTGTAAAACTGATTTCAGAGCGAATTATGCTGTAACAAAATGTGTCAATGGGGATTCTGGTCAACTTAGCCACAACCTCCACTAACATTGCATTCGAAAATCATAGCTTTTATTACCCGCATATGAATAACGACAGGTAGCACCTATGGTGGTAGTCTGAATTTATTTTTGAAAAGCTTGTATGGAAAAGCGAATATCAACCATCTTTAATGATATCTTCGCGATATGAGTACCGTACTGTGGTTAGATTATAGGAGTATTTGACTATGATTCATTTTGATAAATTAATTTTACTTTAATGATGGAAAGTATAATATCAAAAACGGATAACGGTCATTTATCTGGGTGATACACTTCGCGATTCTGAGTTTTTAATTAACTGCATTGTTTCTTATCTGCTGCCAAAAACATTCTTAGGTTATGTTTTAATCTAGTTATTATAATTGATACAGATAATATAACGCAAACATGGAATACTCTTCTCCTTGTATGAATTTCTGCATCTAGTTGTCGTAAATAAACAAAAAGCAACATGTAAATTTAAACGAACGTAACAATTGTAACTTTTTATCGTATGATTGCCTCGCATTTATTTTCTAATATCTCTGCTCGCCGCTATTTGGCTGCAGGAATTGCGAATTATAAATTGAAATCATTTTTAATTATATCTTTCGTGATATGATTACCTTACTTTGGTTAGATTATCAGAGTATTTGGTTAGTATTTTATTTAAATAAATATAATTTCGAAAACGGATAACTGTTATTTATTTAACTGATACATTGCGCGATTACGTACGTTTCTCTGAGTTTTTAATAAACTTCATTGTTTCTACCGTCTGCCAAAAAAATTCTTAGGTTATGGTTTAACCTAGTCCTTATAATTGATGCAGTTAAAATAGCGTAAATATTGAATTCCGTTCTCCTTACATGAATTTCTGCGTCTAACTGATACAGATAACATAGCGCAAATATTGATCTCCTTCTCCTTACATGCATTTTTGTGTCTAGCTGTAAATGAACGAAAAGCAATATGATGGTACGAATGTAATATGGTGGATGTTGATTGGCGAGTGAAGGCTGGCACGTGACCGTTCTCTAGCCAATAGCTGTAGTAGCTGTAGACGATGCATCCAGACTCCAGATTAGCGTTTTATATAATAGGGTCAGAATGATCGGAAGCAAGTTACTTGTACGCTTAGATGCTTTTCAGTTGTTTTTATCAGTGACGTTTTTTCGAGTGTGTGTTATAAGAAGGGAATTTGAAGTTTGCAATCAGAAAATGAGTATATTTTTTGTTTTATTAAATATGTGTATGAATGCGATAGGAGAGAAATGCATTATAATATTAAATTATAGTTTGGTGTATTTATGACAACTGTGTATTTGGCGCTGTTTTGTGTGTGTGTGTTTTTTTTATCATTTGAATAAGGTTTAGATTTATTTTGTTATAATTATGTTTAGCATTATTAGGGGTGTAAGGGTTTGGGAGAGACTATACTAGTCTTTTCTAACCAAATGTCAACCTCTCCTTCACGTGGTGCACCCCGTTTGCACGGACGAGGCTCTGGCGACTGAAAGATTCCCGGTATAAGGAGTCACCCACTGCTTGCCAACGGCCTCCGAAAGGAGGGCGGAAGAGCGGGGAGCGGTTCAGGGCACCCTCTTGCCCTTGGGGTTGGAAACGGCCCCTAAAGGCGGATGAATCAGATATGATCAACGGCATGGGGATGCAGAAGGCAACGGGAAACCACTGCATTAAAGACCCAAAGGGTATCCCAATGACATGTAATCCTCTCAAATTACATATATCATGATGGCTTCTTCCTGGGTAAAATATTCCGGAGGTAAAATAGTCCCCCAATCGGATCTCCGGGTGGGGACTGCTCAGGGAGGAGTCATCAGAATGGATAGAAACATTCTACGAGTCGGAGCGTGGAATGTTAGAAGTATGAATAGGGCAGGTAGGTTAGAAAACTTAAAAAGGGAGATGGAACAACTTAAGTTAGATGTTGTTGGGATTAGTGAGATTAAATGGAAGGACGCACAGGATTTCTGGTCTGGGGAACACAGGATAATTAGCACACAAGCTGTCAATGGAGTCACTGGTGTAGGATTTGTAATGAACAAGAAAGTAGGGAAACGGGTGAGTTATTATGAACAATTTAGTGACAGGATTATTTTGATGAGGTTAGAAACTAAGCCCGTCCCAACCACATTAGTACAAGTATATATGCCAACGTCACAGGAAGATGACGAAGAAATAGAAAAAATATACGCTGAAATTGAAGAATTAATCCAATATGTGAAAGGGGAGGAAAATCTAATAATCATGGGTGATTGGAATGCAATAGTGGGAGAAGGAAAAGAGGAGAATACTGTAGGAAGTTTTGGTCTAGGAGAAAGAAATGAGCGAGGAAGCAGGTTGCTAGAATTTTGTGAAAGATATAAGCTAGTAGTGGCGAACACACTGTTTAAGAACCATGCAAGAAGAATATACACCTGGAAACGTCCTGGGGATACAGGCAGATATCAGCTAGATTATATCATGGTCAAACAGAGATTCAGGAATCAAGTTCTAGACTGTAAAGCGTACCCAGGAGCAGACATAGACTCTGACCACAATTTGATAGTAATGAAGTGCAGGCTGAAATTCAAGCGAATAAGGAAGCAGTATAAGCAGAACAGACTGGAAGTGAATAAACTGAAACAATCTAGCACAAGAGAAAAATTTGCAGAAATGGTAGACTTAGGTCTAAGAATTAACTGTGAAAGGAGCTGAACCGAGGACGAATGGAATGCATTAAAGACCGAAATAATGAAAGCTGGCAAAGAAACCTTAGGCTTTAGGGAACAAGCTGCCCGAAAACCTTGGATCACAGAAGAAATTTTGGAGCTTATGGATCAGAGGAGAAGGTACAAAAATGCTCAGGATGAAGCAGGAAGAGAGCAGTACAGGCAATTTAGAAATCAAATAAATAGGAAATGCAAAATAGCAAAAGAAAAATGGCTACAAGAAAAGTGTGAAGAAGTAGAAAAGGAAATGGTCGTATGAAAAGTAGATGTTGCATATAGAAAGATCAAACAGAATTTTGGAGAAATGAAGAAAAGAGGTATGAACATTAAAACTGCCGAAGGGAAACCTCTTTTAAGCTCAGAAGATAGAGCTAACCGATGGAAGGAATACATTGAGAAACTTTATGATGGGGACGACTTGAACAGTAGTGTATTGGAAAAGGAAGGCGATATCGACATTGATGACTTAGGAGATCCTGTTTTGAGGACAGAATTTAATAAAGCTCTGATTGACTTGAAAGCAAATAAGGCAGTTGGAATTGATGAGATCCCTGCAGAACTTCTTAAATCTCTAGGAGAGGAAGGAATCGAAAGATTATTCAAGCTGATATCAAAATGTTATGAAACAGGAGAAATTCCTACTGATTTTAATAAAAATATCATCTTCACACTTCCAAAGAAAGCACAAGCCGACAAATGTGAGAATTATCGCACCATTAGTCTAACATCACATGCTTCAAAATTACTGACCAGAATAATATACAGAAGGATGGAAAGGGTAGTAGAAGAGATAGTAGTTGAAGATCAGTTTGGGTTTAGGAAAAATCGCGGTACAAGGGAAGCAATTCTGTCTTTAAGATTAATACTTGAAGGGCGGATCAAGAAAAACAAAGATACTTTTATGGCATTTGTTGATTTAGAAAAAGCTTTTGATAATGTTAGGTGGGACAAGATGTTCAAAATTTTAAAGAAGTCAGGCCTAAAGTATCGAGATAGAAGAATACTCTATAAACTATATAAGAATCAAGTGGCTGTAATAAAAGTAGAGAATCACGAGAGACATGCATCAGTTAAAAAGGGTGTGAGACAAGGTTGTAGTCTATCCCCGTTAATATTCATCTTGTATGTAGAAGAAGCAATGAAGAAAGTCAAAGAAAAATTTCCATGTGGCATAAGTTTTCAGGGAGAAAAAATCAGTATGCTACGATTTGCTGACGACATTGTCATATTAGCAGAGAGGGCTGAGGATATTGAGAAGTTATTGAATGGCATGAACAAAATACTGAAGGAAGACTTTGGACTGAATATAAATCAAAGTAAAACAAAAGTGATGAAATGTAGCAGAAATGATACCAATACTAGCAGATTAAATATAAAAATAGGATCTGATGCAATAGGAGAAGTGAGTGAGTTCTGTTACTTGGGAAGCAAAATTACAACCGATGGCCGAAGCAGGAATGATGTTAAAAGCAGAATAGCACTAGCAAAAAGAGCCTTCATGAAAAAGAGAAACCTTTTAGTTTCAAATATTGATCTAGGAATTAGAAAGAACTTCTTAAAACTCTATGTGTGGAGCACAGCACTTTACGGTAGCGAAACATGGACTTTAGGAATACCGGAAAGAAAGAAACTTGATGCATTTGAAATGTGGTGCTGTAGAAGAATGCTGAAAATTAGGTGGACAGACAAAGTAAGAAATGAAAGAGTTTTGGAAATGATGGGTGAGAAAAGAAGTTTATGGAAGAAGCTTACGGAAAGAAGAGACAGGCTGGTAGGTCATATTTTGAGACATGCTGGATTGGTTAATTTGTTAGTGGAGGGAACAGTCGAAGGTAAGAACTGTAGAGGAAGACAGAGATTAGAATATATGAAGCAGATAATTGAGGACGTGGGTTGTAACGGGTATGTAGAAATGAAGAGGTTAGCACAGGATAGGAAGGGATGGAGGATTGCATCAAACCAGTCTAAAGACTGACGACAGCAAAAAAAAAAAAAA
>JARYHS010008075.1:106192491-106226400 GCA_031002005.1 Vandiemenella viatica | reverse complement strand
TTAAAGAGATCATGAAGAGAACAAACATATACCTGAACACCTGGTCTACCTGGCAACAGACTGCGCTCTCTGGTGCAAAACCACCTCCGCGGCTGTCTCACTGTTTGAAGAGGAACAATGATGACGGGCAGTAGGAACTCGTAACAGACAACAACATAAAATCAGCAAATCCTACAACGTGCGGCAGCCGCAGTGAGGTGCAACGTGTGCGGGCGATTATGTTACGCCAGGATCGGCTTGGTCAGCCACATAAATGAGTGTCCGCAAGTGAGAAACATAAACTCGAAGACGAATATTGGTCGATAATAACCTCATTCTAAAGCAAAAAATTCTTGACCAGCGTGTTTCTTTCAGTTTCAGCATATTTTAGTAATACATTTGCAAGTGTGGTTACAGAATAAAGGTCGCATAAGAAGATAACCAACGCTTTACAACTAAGCTATTGCAATGTCAATTTCATTCACGTGAAGTAATGGAACGTTGTATTATGTTGCCAGCTGCATTGGCTGATGTCGTTACTTTATTGTGGTGTTATGCTGTGCCTACCGCGGATTTAGTTGGTTTGATCCGTAATAACCGAAGACATTTTCACCATTCAGAACATGGCAATGGTGGTGCACATATCCTCATCACATGAATGCATGCATGCGGTTTGTAAGCGATAGACAAAGGTGAACGCAAAATGACGTAACACCGTGAGTCACTGACAAGGATCAATGTTCCCATGAAGAAGACCGCATTAAAAAGTACATACAGTTATTATTAATACGAAAGATAAAATGGATAATCTCTCCATTATTTACAAAGTCGTCATCCTGAAAACCAGCTAACACAAAGCAATTATTCTTGTTAGCAGATTATGGGAAGTCAAAAAATTCTACGCAAATTGCAAAAAATCAATTATCAGAATACCTCTAGAAGGCAAAAATAGAAATGTATTACATGTACAATATTTACTGCAAGATGTTTTTATAGTCTGTGTTTGCATTTCTTACCTTACAAATGTATTGCTCCAGTTAAGCTTGTAAAATTTATTCGTTTCACATCTAATCATGTTGTTTTCAAGTTCTCATTGCTACATGGACACAGCATTTAGAACTTTGTTCCGAATCTCTTTATCTGTTCTAGAATTTCATTCAGCATCACAAAAATCTTGTTGTAATTATTAACTGCAACTTAACAATCTCTCGTAATACGCTAAGCGAAAACTTATGATACATTTTTAAGAATATTGCGCCCACGGAGAAGTGTGAGATTTGGCATAGTTAATGTTTATATGGAGAAGAAGTGCAGAAAGCTAAAATCTGTGGATAATATGTGTTACAGATAGATTGATAAAATTAAATTAAAAAATTCGTTGTTTACATTTTTTTTATTTTTTTTTAGTCGTAAGCGAATCTGCCGATGTCGGTGATCTTAGTCAGCAGTAAAGAAAAAAATATGGGTGGGGTAGGACATTCTCCACCAGCGAAATACTGGTACTGACCTTTTGAAATTAGGATTAACTGCTTCCTTATAATGTCCTCTTCACGTTGTACACTCTCATTTTCCGGAAAAGTCGCCACGAATTAAATTAAAAATGCCTAAATATGACACTGCAGCGCTGCTATTAGTTGCCGCCGGCGCTGCGAAATCAATGATAATCTCTTGAAATGTTGGTTTAATTCTTTGTTGTAATATTTTCTTGCCGTTTTAGCTTACTCCGTTGCAAAACGTCGCATAAAATTAACAGATACAAAATTTTTATCCGAAATGCAGTACTATAAGGCTCACCATCTTGGAATCGATATAGGCAGTCAGAGATAATCGATTGCTTCAGTTGTAAACAAATGCACAGTTTGTCTCTGGTTTGTGACATGGGCTGCTGCTGAACGAATTTCCCGTAAACATTTTACTCTTGGTCTAGGCCGAATTTCAACCTAACCACGATCACTATGAGAAAACGAACCTATTTAAGTTGATATGATCCCTGTACAGATAATTTTTGTGTCATTTTTACAGTGCTGCTAACATTTCGCGGTTGCGAAGCACCCCATATTTCGGCATTTTTAATTTAATTCGTGGTGACTTTTCCGGAAAAGGAGAGTGCTAAACGTGAAGAGGGACACTATAAGGAAGCAGTTAATCCAAATTTCGTAACAGTTTTTTACTGGTGGAGATTGTCCCACCCCACCAAAAAATATAATAAGTATAGTTAATACATGTTTACAAATAGATTATTAAAATAAAAAATTAATTTGCGAACGTGTTTGTGTGCGTGAAATAGGATCGGAGCCAACGTTCTTTACGTGATTTACCCGCATTGAGACACTCTGTGGTCTTTGGTAAAACGAAATACTCGGATAAAGTAGAGATTAATGTTTGAAGTGATAAAAGGAATACTTCGAAAAGGAATGAAGTGATTCTGCCAGATACTATATGGTCATTTGATTATTTAAAATTTTAAAGTTAAGTGTCTTTTGATTTTTTAATTTCAGTAATTTCATTAGAGAGAGATAGCGAGAGACAAGAAATAAGAATACTTATTTGCGTGAAATTCAAAATGATAATAGACCAAATTTAAATAGCGAACACACAAAATGACGAAATTATTTTGATAGACACATTTAAATGAGCATGTTTCATAAAGTTAAAGCAGTTTTACCAGCCTTAAGTCAAAATGAATATTTTGAATTCAAATTTACCATCGATAAATACATTTCATCATTTGCTATGGTTAGATTAGAAGTTCAAATTTAGCATACAGTCACGCGTGGAGTGAATCGTTTTAAATTTATAGGTAATGCAGAGAATTACTAGATTATTACTCATTCGTGAAAGAAACTAAACAACTTAATGAATTACGGTCGAATTTCGATCGCTGGGCGAACACTAATATGTAAATTATTTGTTTTACTTTTAAGAATAAATTATATGCTTAAATTTATACACTAATGCCACACTAAATAGTGGAGCTTAATAGGCTTAGCTAGTCTACCACAAAAAAAGAAAACAATAAATTGTGTATTGCAGCTGTTTTTCACAAAATAACACCGTTGTATTCATTTGCTGAAGCAAGGCATTGTTAAATTTTAGGCGATTTTCCCAGTTTATGTGAAATTTTCTAAATTAAATGATACTGAGAGGAAGGATTGACTCAGGAATACACGAAGTACCTATTAATACTAGGCGTATTGAGGAAACAGACACTTCTGCTGTGTCACATGATACGAATTTTCGTGTTCTTAAATGTTCTTGACATGGCTTTTACGAATAACTGAATGCTGAAATGATTTCACATATCTAAATCGAAATTTCAGGCGCTCTCAGTACGTCTTTGCGCTACCACGCTTGATGAAAATAGAAATGAGGACTGTGAAATGATCAAATATGTTTCGAAAATGCATCGTACCTGTAGCTAAATAACGTTTCTAGAAACGAAGTTAGTGTAAATACAAGTAGTGGAAACCCGAAATGGAAGCCACAATGGAAATAAGTCGAGTGTGAAAGGACAAAATGGAGAGGCGAGGCAGAAAACTTGCTCGCTGGTTTCGTTGGCGAGTCGCCAAGCTGATTCCGCAGCTAATCTGCGGCCAACTTCTTCTTCAGCTCTCTTACCGATACGAATCTGCTAACTGAAATTCCCTCAGTCTCCTCTGCTTAAGACGATATTCCTCCTGCACATTACAGCGCTTTTTTCCTTGAAAATTTATCTTCCCTCTTTAAATATTTTTTACAGTTATGGAAAATGGCATTTTTCCATGAACATGTAACTGTTCTCTTGTAAAGCTTTAAGAAAGAAATTTTTATCTTGAAACGACGCTGATGGGGTTAGCATAAAACATGCTTCGCAATGAAAATATTTTATCTGGTCAAATTTCGATATTTACTGGGAAATGAGCTTTGACTCTCTACTGAAATGTTGTCAGGTGTCTGCATGAGACATAATCTGTAGGTATTACATAGAACACAGGAGATGTCAAGTTTGTCCAGTTATAAGGTACTAATCCCAAAGCCCGTAAAAATGATGGGTTTAATGGAGTGTTGTGGTAATTTATTTCTCTGCAGTTGCTTAACTAAATAGAATTGTTATAAAATAAAGTTCATTGTTATTTATCGTCCCTTGTGCTGTAAAAAAAGCTTCAGTTGTAAACTTCGTCAAGGATGTATTTCAGTCTGACCCCAACACCGCTAATATAGCAGCTAGAAAACCAAAGCTTCAATCACACGAGAATTAATACATTTCCTGTATCGCCTGTCAGTTTCATCATGCATCACGACATAAACTTGATCGCAAATGTTCACAGGTTTCTTTTTTATTACCTGTAATGAAGATCCATGTTTTAAGCTTACATCGGCTGAAATAATGACCCCAGTGAAAACTAAGCATGCTAAAAATAAATATTAACAACTTAAGTTATGCCACGAAATATTAGTATTAATTGTGGTTTAGGCCGCATAAATTGCGATAAATTTCGAACTTCTTTCATTCAAACTAAGTAATAATTTCAGTAAAAAGGCAACTGATAATAAATATACCAATTTATACGAAATACATACTTTTATGTCAGTATACTGACAATTCATTTCTTAGCAATTGCTTAACTAAATAGAATTGTTATAAAATAAAATTCAATGTAATTCCTCGTGCCATGCGATGTAACAAAAAGTTTCTGTTTCCATCCGGGTAGAAGCTGCATTTCAACCTAACCACATACTCTTCTAAACTTGCCGCCAAAAAAAACAATACTTCTATCTCACGCATATTAATACATGTACTGTATCGCGTTTTAGTGGAAATAATGCATCGCTATATAAATTTGGGCTCTAGCGTAATATCTGGACTCATAAAAGAATTGTCATTCTGGTCTGAATATTGTTACACACGTTTGATAGATTATATTGTTTAATGTTTGTTGCTCTTAGAGCTGTAGAATATATACATATATACCTCACAAACTTCACTAAATTTGAGCAAAAATCCTCATGGGTGTTTGCACCTTTCTTTTTTGTTATCCGTGATTTACAACGTTTGAATAGCTGACATAGTTACATGTTGCGGAAATCAGTAATATTACTCAGTGAAAGCAAAG
The DNA here is from genome assembly GCA_031002005.1 of Vandiemenella viatica. Taxonomy (NCBI): domain Eukaryota; kingdom Metazoa; phylum Arthropoda; class Insecta; order Orthoptera; family Morabidae; genus Vandiemenella; species Vandiemenella viatica. The sequence continues at coordinate 106,221,328 of JARYHS010008075.1, read as the reverse complement.
AAGATTAAAATAAATCTGATAAACGTACACTATGCCACGAAATATTTCTATTAATTGTAGTGTAGGCTGCACAGTTTACGATCAGTGTACAACTATTTCCGATCAAACGATTTAATAACTATAATAGGGTACAGTTTAATATTTAAAAAAACTAAATTATTCATGCCCTCTGCTGTTGCGTCAAATGCCAGTTGTAATTAACAATCGAATCAAAGCTTTCGCTAACATTGATGTTCGAAAATTAAAACTTTTATCTTACATATCTATAGACAAATAATTTAAGGAATACTTCTATTTATCAAAATAATACGTAAAAATATAAGCATCTAATGATTGATATCACGATTTAAACGCAATACATAATTTTCTTTCCCAGTGTTCTGACAGTTAATTTATTCGCGGATGCTTAGAAATGTTATTAAATAACGTGCATAAGCTAGACCAATGGCGTAAAGCGTGTCGTCCTTGCGCGACGTCGTAGACTGACGTTAAACATGACAGACTTGCTTATTATATGTTTAGATTACTTCCCTTTATCGCACCTTTTCCCCTGGTGAAGTGTATTAATAGGCTTTGTGATTTGCATTGCAGGTGAAACTGTATGTACCCTTTAGCCCGTAATATTTTGTCATCATGCATTTGAAGCTACAAAAAGATTAGTATAAGGTTATAGCATCAAGTTTTATTTATTTATCGTATGATATTGAACAAGATATACGAAAGGTGGGGACAAATGTTAGGACAAATGTACATGTCGCAAGCCTGTACAATTTTATACCTCTAGATCTAATGTTTTTATCCACTCAGCTGCACTGATCGACGCATCATGTATTTCCGCCATTGTTCGCTTGTAGGCCCGAAGAGGACAGTCAGATACGATGTGGTGGATTGTCTGTGAGGTGGCTCCACAGTCGTAATTTTCAGAACTTACCCAGCCACATTTGTATATTAAGTAGCAGCGTGCTTTGTCCTGTTCGAATCCGATTGATGATACTCCTGGTAAGATCGAATTGTAACCCTACTGAAGGGTCTTCAACTAGATTTTTATTGGCTACCGATTACTGCTCCCATTCGAGAAGTCTATCCAATGTTCCAGTAAATTCTTCCCAATTTGATTTCTTAAAGTTCCACCGACATGATTTGGCAGATCGTATGACTTTTATATGAATATCGAATGAAATGACCAGTGGCCTATGTTGACCGTGTGGAAAGTTATTAAGAACAATTCGTTAAATGCTCAGACCATCATCAGCATTGGGAGTTTTTGAAGTAAAACACAGGTCAGGACTGGACTCTGATCCCATCTGGCTTACTTAAGTTCGTCTTGCTCTTTGCATCACAGTGAAGGTCCAAGTTATTAAGCTCCATCCATTCATATATCCATCTAGAATTCTAGTCTTCTTCCATGTAACCCCAGGCAGGGCTGTGGGAATTAAAATCTCGCGCACACATCGTGGGGAACTGCAAATTAGGCAGTGAGCAGGCGGACCAAAAGGTACTCGGTGGCTTATAACTGGTAACTATACACTCGCCACATGCCTGCACAACTCACAACTACGATCTGTACATTGCCTGAGCCCTTTTTGGTTACTAAGGATACATCCATTGTATTGTTTCTGACCCATATCGCAATACAATATTGATGGTGATTGATACTATATAATACCCAGGGATGTTGACCCTGAGTTTAAGGTCTATGAAGTCGCGAGTGTGGGTCTCTTGAATTGTCAGGAAGTCCACATGTTGACTGAGCATCAGCTTGGATAAGACTTTTCCCTACAGATAAACCCTCTACGTTATAATGCTACACCCGGAGGATGTCGACTAAGCCCTGAAGAGGGATAATTGTTTTAATACTCATGTCTGACTCCTGTACGCCTTCTGCGAGAGTTATCAAATTGCGACTGCAATTAGTTTCCAGGGGATTTAATTTAGTTTAATTGTAATCGAGCACACGCTCCGGTGGCAATTCCCCTAAACACCCATCTTCCTCTTTTCCTGCACCCACCTACATTTGCCCTCTACAAATTTTAACTTTGAATACTTTCAACGTTTTCGGTAAATTATTCATCATTTCCCTTGATAACTTATTCCCTTACCTAAAAAAGAGAATCTTCCCACACCCTTGTGCCCGAAATCCAGAGCCAGCTTGTGGTCATGGTCACCTTTTCCCTTCCATGCACTACTTTTCATACCTACACTTACATCTTTATATGCCTCATCACCAGTATACGCCTTGTACACTCCCAAGACCCTCTTTACCCTCCTTCTGTATTAATGATTCAATTCTGCGATAATTTCCAGAAACAAATCTAGCAGCCCCTTTTTTGCGCCCTCTTCAACTCCTTTATTTGATACCCAAATTGTGGGTCCCATACTACACTACCATATTCGAGCAATGGTCTGACCAAAGTTTTGTATCCCAATTTACATCCCCTCATTACTCTCTCCAACAAGTGCAGAATTTTGAAACCTTTTCCTACCACCTATCCAATATGTCCTGTCCAGTTAGGCTTGTTATTAAATGTAATGCCAAAATATTTACATTTCAAGTCTTCAGCAAGCAATTCTTTCCCCACCCTATAATCATAATAAACATTTTTATTTTTTTATTTTTGTATGTAATAAGCTGCCTGTTCATTGCATTTATCTTCATTCCAAGTTTACCAACCCAACTAGATATCGTGTCCACATCACCCTGCAACTGTTTACAGTCCTCTGCCGTTTTCATCCTTTATGTCATCTGCAAACACTCTAATATCAATCAACACAACTATTCATTAGAAGAATGAATGGCAATATTCCCAATACGCTACCCTGCGGCATTCCCATTTTTACTTTCACTTCTTTTGATTCTGCATTTCCTACACTAACTTTCTGTTTTCTACTTTTTAAAAATTTTCTACCCAGAAAATCACTCTCTCATCCACTCCAATAGTATTTAATATATTTACTACCATTTTACGGCTCACCCTGTCAAACGCCTTTGACAGATCTAATGCTACACTATCAATTTGGCCTCCCTTGTCTTATTCGTCTGCAATATCTTGCATATATCCCACCATCTGAGATTCGCATGAATATCCTTGCCTAAAGCTATGTTGCCTGCTTGAAAACCATTTACGTTCGTCACATATATTTTAGATGTTTCTATATCAATTTTTCCATTAATTTTCCTACAACTGATGTCAAACTTATTGGCCTGTAATTTTCAACTCTATTTCTAACCCCTTCTTTATGTACCGGTACTACTATTGCACTTCTTCAGTCCTGTGGCAAGCAGAAAGTATCCAGGCTCAATTTAAACAATATTTCAAGATAAGGTACATTGTCACATCCGGCTATCTTTAAGATATCTGTAGTAATATTATCTACACCAGCCCGTTTATGTTTTTTCAGCTTTTCTATTTCCTCCATGATTTCCTCAGGATGAATTTCAAATTTTTTAGTATTTTCATTTCTAATTGTGTTGTGGAGCTCGTTCACCGAATTAGACCCTCCTGTTTCTGATTCATTGTCTCTAATGCTCTCACTAAATCTCTGCTTTTTTCAAATCATCAGTAACTTCTTCTCCATCCTTATCTATAAGTGTCTCAACAACCACACTTCCTCTCAGTTTTCTAATATAGCCATAGAAATTTCTAGAGGCATCAGACAATGGTCCTCCTGAGCTGACAATACTCTTCATAAACCCATCTTTAGCCACTTTCTTTTCCATTATTAAGTACTTGTTTAGTTCTTTTAAATATACCCTACTACCCTGCTGTCTCTTAACTCTGTTATGTTCTCTTCGTACCAACCTCTTTAACCTCCTCACTTCCCTATTATAGTACAGTCGGGGACATAATTCGCGAGACCCCTCGCCTTTCGATTATGCTTCGTTCTAGACACGACTGCCACATGGGACAGCATAACTGGTAGGTGGTACACTAAATTCATGATAAAATAGACCTCTCATACCCAGCACTTTACCCAAGACTAAAAAAAAATGAGCTCGCGCGCGAGAGACTCGCAAACGCTCAGAGGCAAAGTTCGGAGTTCTACAGTTAAAATAATCACGAGTATCACTATTTTAATCATAATAACTAATGAAATAATTAAATCGATTGATATAGAGGAATGATACCGCTTTTTTTAGAAATTTTGATAGCCACTCCATATTTTTTTTTTAATAAACAGTTGATAATTCGCTAGCAAACGAAATTACATGATTAATGCCAAAACGAATCTCTAAATTACTCACGGATAAAAATTTGTAAAACCAATAACAGAGTTTGAATGGACGTTCTAGCGCTGCAGCGTTATCGAACTGTGTGTGACAAGCGTAAGTAGAAAGTGTATTTGCGAAAGTACTCAGATGGTGAACTAAATCACGAAATATAAATTATGTAGATATTTCCACATACTTCAGTAGTTCGGAATAAGAACACCTTAATTTTGTTTTCACCATAACATTTCTAGAAGGTAAGTTTAACATGATCGCACTAGTTACAGTTTCAGTGGTAATAATAATAATTAATAACAGTAAATCCGTCGACAAAGTAAATAAGCGGTTCAGGTTTTAAAGCTGAAAAAATGGAAGTGGGAAACCTTTCATGCCTTCTTTTGTTCCTCGGTAGCCCTGTTACTTCTCGCCTTCCAAACCAGATGGGTTATGGTTAACAATTTTGCCTGGTATTCGGCAGAACGCGGATTCAAGCCCCGTAGGACATCCAATTTCAGTTTGGCATGGTTTCCGTAAATCTCTACAGCTAAACACCGAAAAAGTTGCTTCAAAAAGCCGTGGCTGAAATTATTTCCCGATTCTACTTTCCAATACTCTCAGGATTCAAATCACATTGGCGTCGAAAGAGGTGGGTTATTGGTAACACTGTGAGGTGGCTTCCGGGAAGACGTGGGTTCGAATCCCCGTCCGGTCATTCAGATTTGTGTTTTCGATGGCTTCCCCAAAATCACTTCAGGCGAATGCCTGGGTGATATCGTCAAAAAATACCACGGCCGAATTACTTCCCGTTGCTCACTCCCGAGTCCTTACCGGTTCTAACCACCCCGATGTCGACAAGGCATAAAACCAAAAGCAAAACAAAAAAGATACAAAGCTTAAAAATGTCGCCAAATTACTGTCAGTTACCAAGCTTAAAGACAAAAGCTATTGATACTCTTCCAAATCATAATTTTTATTAGTAAATTCAGGAGATTGTTTTATCAATGTAAATAAACATGTTGTGGGTAAAGGAAGCTAAACACAAACAAAAGTTGAAACTCCGAAATAATATGAGACGGAAACCCAATATTAGCGAACCCAAATTTGACGTCGTTTGTGAATATGACCCGACGTATCTTCTTTTAAAAACAAAATCACCTGCAGAGACGCCGACAGGTATTATGCCGAAAATGAATAAAAAGGCTACACATGATACGTTTTGCAGTTACGAGACCATAGAAAGAGAAAGGATGAAAGTGTTGTAACTCAACGCTTTATTCATAATTATGTATTCGTCATTAAAATTATTTTAGAAAATTAATCTTTCTGCATTTCTATTTCAAAATGCTCTCAAAGCATCTTGAAAATGTTCTATAACGTACTATTTGCATGATGTAATTAATTCAATAATATTGTGTAGTGACTGTGCATTAAAAAAAAAAAAGAGATGCTTCGATCTTTAGATTTAAATATTTTGGTCTGTTCTCTGGTAAAAGAATGTGGAAACGTGATTGCAATCACGATGACTAATACAGATGATAAATGCAAGTTGCTTCAGCTACTTCCGGGAGTGATTTTCATTAACTTTATTTACCTGCTCTGTGTTTATCCCTGAACGTTGTATCTAACACAGCTCAAGAGAGGAAATCATCATAGAAGAACAGAAAATATATACGTTACGAACGATCGTTTTCTGAACAATAACATAAAGTAATCTTGTCATAGTTGTTTTCTAAGACGCGGAAATGTTCGATCCACTACAGATTTCAGAATTACGTTTAGTCAGATGTTCCACATAGCAACCACAGGCACGTAGATGTTAGTTTGCAGATAAGTATGATTCACCTTTTATGAATCCATAATATTCGACTTTAAAAAGAAATCACCTATTTTCTCCAATACACACACAAAAGGATTTAGAAATTTCAGCCGCATGTGAAGTTAGCGAACATCGCTAATTGTTTGACTAGCTAATATAAATCTTTTCTCATTGCTGTCTTTCCTAGTATAAACTTTCACGGTAGGCTTCATTGTGAGAATAATTATGAAGCAGGCTCAATTCCCTCTTCGGGTATCCCGATTTCAGTTTTCCATGGTTTCACAAAATCAGTCGAGACGAACGCTGGGAGGATTCATTCAAAGGCAATGACCGAATTCCTTCCCGTTTTCGTCTCCAATCCACTCCCATCTCTAAAGACCTAGATGTAAACGAGGCGAAAGCCTTAAGCACAAAACAGAGGCAAGTAACACAAGATTCGAATTTGTGGTTTTCAGAAGAGAAATATAAATTCCTCAGTACCATCGATCGGCACTAACATAACCGCAAAAGCTAAAATTGAAATATAGAGCAAATATGATCCTTTGAATTCGAAATGTCGTATTCACAAATATGTGATGCTACACGAAGAGCAGATGTTTCATCGACTTCTGAAGGATTTAATTTGTATAACTCAAAAACATTCTGAGTTGCTAGGTGCGTTTAGGGTTCATAGTCAATTCTTGCTGTATGAATTTGCATCGCATCACGTCACCTAGTGTTTAACATCTATTCACACATCAATATGAAATAATGTGCCATTATCAATATGTAAAAATCCCAAATTCATGTCGGAAAAATTGAATGGTTCCAAAATTTCAATTGCGTATTTATTCGTCAAGACTAATGAATGAAGATGCAATTCTATCTTGGGTACTATGGCAAACGATTCGCGAAGTCGTAATACAAGGAAACAGGCATCGTTTGCGTCAGAATACTTCCTCGTCCTCTGCGCCACTTGTTTTCAAACTACAATCTGCCACAGTGTGTTCCGTTGCAACAACGAAAATGAATCGCTGAAGTGACGCTGATAGGGGGGGGGGGGGGCAGTACATGAAGAAGGGCATTCAAACAGTTCAGTAGCTACAACCTTGGGGATGCACAAATCCGCCGTGGCAAGGTGGATACGGAGATATGAAGACGAAAGAAATGTCTCAGAGCGGCTCAACACAGACAGCTGCTCGACGAAAAACAACAACTGACCAGGATCGAAAAACTGTTAGACTTTGCCTTAACTCTCCGTTTGTAAGTGCATGGTAGTTGTGGAATAACTTAAGGCTCGACATAAGCACTAAAACAACCACAAGGAGCTTACGAGAAAAAGGTTTGCAAGCCAGACGTGATGCGATTAAGGAATGGCCTAATCTTCGCATCTGATAATGCTGCCAGGTGTCCTGATTAATGGAGACATGTCGTCTTCAGTGACGAGAAGGTGTTTACGAAGGGATCTGCGGGTAATGTGGTGGTGTACCACCCACGTGAAGCAAGATTTGACCAACGCTACATTCACCACAACCGTAAAAGTGGTAGAGCTTCTGTTACCGTCTGGGCGTGGATTTCTGCTGCAGGTTGCGGTGTGTTGTGGGAGGTGGATGGCCGTCTTAATTCCGCAGCTGCCGGCCCCGGTAGCGTAGGGGCTAGAGTGCTAGCTCCACGCGCCGAAGGTCGCCGGTTCGAATCCGGCCGCGGGCATGGATGTTAAGTGTTGTGTGTCTGTCTGTGTGTGTGTCCTGTCCGTCTTGTGGCGTCCACACTTTGAAGACTATATAATCACTGAATTTAACTGATTCACTGGAAGGTTTAATATATAACACATTGAGCTGGCTGTATGGCCACAGCTGCCAAAAGCCATTAATTAAAAAAAAAAAAAAAAAAAATAATAATAATAATAATTCCGCAGCCTATATATCTACTTCTGGAGAACGCGATGTTGCCATCTGTGAGGCAGAGATTTCCGGAAGGGGATATCATGTTCCAGCATGACTGGTCACCAGTCCACCAGTCCCGTCTAGATCAGAGGGGATTCCTCTAACGCCCAGAAATGCTGCAAATTGATTGATCACCCAAGAGCGCTGAAACACAGAAAATATTTGGGCAGAAATGGTCAGAATTATAAAAGAAAAGGGGGATGTGCCGACGACCCGGTGGTATTTATGACGCATGGAAAGAACTGGCCGAAAATCGTGGTTTATGTCACGCTCATTTTCTCCCATGAACAGTAAAATCCGTGTTGTTATCGATGAGGAGCGAGGCTGAACAAGACACTGAAAGCTAACACAGTGTATTTTTTTACTTCTCCATAACTATTCTGCCACACCTCTTTGCCGGCATTCAGCGATCTTATCCCTGGTATACATCCTGATCCGTTTCCAACATCATTTTTCCCTTCCTCCTCTCCCCGTCACCAAAGATATCTGGGCAGAGTGCAAGTCTCAATCGAAGAAGGAACTTCCAACCGTTCGTCGGTGGTGGCGTAGTAGGAAAACCGACAGAGTAGTAAAATAAGGCGTGGGAGCTGGCGCGAGACTCTGTGGAAGCATTTTTTTTATCCTCTTGTTCATTTATTTTTAGCATCCTATATAAAATACTACACAGAAGTTTATAAGACAAGCGTACCATTCAGTCCAATAAGATAGCAATTTTTTACTCCAGTTTTAATTTTAATATTAGTGTCTGTAACAGAAGTATAACAATTTTAAAAATTATGGTACTGAATTAATTTAAGGTTTAAGCTGTTGTTTTCTTTACTTATTTTCTCTGTTGCATTAAATGCTTGCGAATGCCTGGAAGGTGCCATCAAAAGACCTTGGCCGAATCCATCCCCGTCTTTTCCCCAGTCCTTTCTTGCTTCAAATTACCTCGATGTATGCGTTGTAATGCCAAAAGGAAAATAATTAAAACTTAAAAAAAAAATGCCAATATCAATGTCGATTAAAACAAAAGCACTTGCCACCACGATTTCATCACAAAAAATTCTCAAATAAAAATATTACATCTCTGAGGTGCGTTTTGAACGTACTCCTTGTTGGATTTATCTTATTCAACCGTCGACTACGGTAGCGGAGGGACTCGAGTGTTTCTTCCACATGTGAAGAGTCGCCAGTATGGTGTTTTTTCCTTAGGTCTGGTCGATGTCGAAATCATTAGAGGGAGAAAAAGGACTGGGGGCATCGATCGGGAAGGAACTCAGCCATAGGTTTTTTTACGGAACCATCTCGACACTCACGAGATGATTTCCATTAATCATGCAAGATCGAAATCCGGATGGATGGACGAAGATTTGAATCCGTGTCCTGGAGCTTTACCGGAACTGTCGCTCACTGGTGCGATTCCGGCCTGGGGCATGGGAGTTAAAATAAGTGTTTAGTATGTCTCGTGTCGTCTTTCACTTGTAGAGCAAAAACATTTGGAAATACGTCAGTTCACAGAATGATGAATGGCTATCACGGGAATGCCATTAAATATTTAAGACAATGTTATTGAACCAAAAGGCAAAAGCCGCCTTCAAAAATCTCTCACAGATCCACCCCGCTTGTCAAAAAATATTTTTTATTTGGTGCCAGCTAGCAACATGGCTGCGTGCTAATAAGAGTTTAAGGATAATAAGATACAAAATTTGGAAAGTAGGCGGACTATAGTGAAGTTCTTTAGTAGACACGGAGGAGTATTTAATTTCAGTTGAGTTTGTAGGACGTGATATCTTTAACACTACATGTGGTTATTATATAAGAAGAATTCACTCGAGGAAATTGCAGGTCAGAGGCAAGGAGGAAGTAACCGATGTAACAAACGTTTCGAGGAAGTGTTTATTTACCAGTGGCTCTGAGGAAGCGAAGAATACTTGTTCAGTAGAGATAGCTCAAATAAGGTGTGTGTGTACTCATCTGTACTCGAAATACGTCCTTTTTCGAATCACGAGCATCTATAAACACAGCGAAAGCCATTTGCCGAAAATAATAGAAACAACTCAACTTCATATAAAACATTATTAAAGTTACGTTATCATATTTAGAGGACCGGTGAAAGTGTTGAAAAATAACGTTGAACTAATATATATTACTTAATACAAAATTTCGGCAATTACTCCTCGACTACATTATACTGTCAGTTCGGTCATTGCATCTAGTAAATGTTCTACTCGTACTATTTTACTATCAAATGAACTAATTTATTATTCCGTAATAATGGAGCTATTTCTTAAAAACTGGAGGTGCACGTTTTCTAAAATTGATCTGCCTCCATCTGTTGATTTGAATACTTTGCGACCTTCGTTTTCTGTGACCATTCAGCCTGATTCAGTTTGTATTTTTTTGACTATTGTGTCAGGTTTTTCAGAGATAATGTGGCACACTATAGTGATGCCAACACAATATGAACACTACACTCCTTTAAAACTACCCATGTGCGAGGACGGACTCAAATCGTCGACCCTTAAAATGCGATGATAGCATTCTAAACCCTATACCGCTAGGGCTAGCTTGAGTGTCTTGGTCGAGACTCTAGTGAAGGAATTTGTGAACATGTCTGCGGTCATGGTTTGCTAACACGGATGACAATTCCGGAGGCCCACAGAACAAGGAAATTGTCAGGCATGTGATTTTCCTCATGCTGCTTCTACTCCTCTGCGTCTGCGACTGTGTCTGTTGTTGGACACAGTTCAACAGACAAAAGAATTGTACGGAACTAGAACCGTATATACAGTATTTGAGAAACCAGGGCTTTCTGAACTTTTTTTAAAAAATTTCTATCTAGCTTTACCTCTCTTTGAAGTTGTGATCATTACAAGCGAGAATTGAATAAGGGCAAGTGACGAGCCTTTTGAAAAAACCCTGAAGTGATTTGGAGAAACTCTAGAATAGCCAAATCTGGATGGACGGACGTGGATTGATCCCGTGTCCTTTCGAATGCGAGGTTAGAGCATTACCACTCACCCGTTAGGAACAGTTTTCTGAACTAAATATAACAAGTATTCATTCAGGAACAATCTTAACAGACTGTTTCTAACAAAGACTTTATTTAATATATCTATCTGTAGCCTAGTAGTAGACTCATCAATATTTTAATCACTAGACTGCAGTCTCTACCTCGTGAATCCCAGCTGCCTGTGCCGTTTCTTTCATTCGACTTCAGTGCTTCGCACAGTTACAGCATTACAAAATTCTAATTCACACACAGATAGTTTGATGGTATTTGTGTGGTAGAAATGTTTTCAATTTTTTTTTTTCTTTTTTTTTTTGCAAATATCTTACTGATTGACACTTGCAACAGCCTCATGTAACCCTGGGAATACGCGTACCACTAATTGACAACCACTGCCTTAAGGATTTCAGATCTTAAAGACTTTGTGTCTCATCAATCCTGATCCAACCATTATCCACTCATTTTTATATGCATATAGGTAACCGCTTAGTTAGTTTTTCGAAGAAAAGATCATTTCACTTTTACCAATCCAACTTATTCCAGTTTGAAAAGCAATCAACCTTTTACTTCAAAAGTTAGACATAAGAATTTTATAATCTTATTACAAAATAAACAATTCAGCTGTTGACACGGTTGATTCCGTGAAGTATCTTGTGGTGATAGTACAAAGCAACATGAAATGGGACATGCACATAACTTCCGTCGTAGGAAAGGCTAATTCTAAATTACGATTCATAGGTCGTATTTTGAGGAATTGTAATGCTCAAACAAAGGAGATAGCGTATAAAACACTAGTGCGTCCGCATCTGGATTACTGTTGTGGGGTTTGGGACACGTATCGCAAGGTTCTGATTGACTCAGTTGAGAGGGTGCAGAGGAGAGCCGCTAGATTCGTGACTTGTTGTTACAGCCCTTATGAAAGCGTCACAGAATTGATACATAGATTGGGCTGGGATAGTTTGGAAGACAGACGACGTAGCTTGCGTTCGAATTTATTGAAGAATATGCGAAAAAATTTAAATTTCGAGTGCAATGAAATACTTCTTCCGCCAACCTATTTAGGTAGCAATGACTGGAGGGATAAGATTAGAGAAATAAGATGCCGTACTGATACTTATATGTATTCCTTCTTTCCTCGCACTATTCGGGATTGGAATGGGCGGGTTTAGGATTGGTGCTTAGCACCCTCTGCCACCCACAATTTTTGTGATTTGCAGAGTAGGGATGTAGATGTAGATGCGTCTGTAATTAGCCAACGTCACTAAATGTAACGTTAAGATCGTTCTTTTTCCAAGACCATTCTTCCTAGTAGAAAATGCTGTGGTAGCCCCAATCGCGAACAGAATTAGCATGCCTCTTCAAATTCCCGTCGGCTATCAAATTTGGTTTTTCCATTTTTCTCAAAATCATTGACGATTAATGTCAGGTTGATTCCTATAAAAGCATTGATCAATTTGTTTCGTATTCTTTGTTCACAATTCGCTCCTATATTTACTTACTTCGACTGCATCGAGGCTTTTAGCCCTAAATATTGAAAATGGTTAATGTGTGTAAAAGGAAGAACTGATACGCAGTTTGCAGAGGAGAAATTATAATTCCAAAATACTATTAACATCTTACACCATAACTGCAAAATGAAAATTTGAAATGTACAGAAATTATACGCACTAAAAGTACTCTATTGACAGCTATTTGAAGTTTAGATGAAAGACATGGTTTTAAATCGTCATTCATAAAACAGCAGCTCAGTATTTCATTATTTCATCGATATCTGAAAATTTATTTTGGATGGCTTTAAAATATTATGGTTTATTAGGTGGGTTCAGTGGCCAGAAATGATTCTCGTTGAATTTATCTGCAACGCGTCACAGTACCAAGTATTTAAAAGTTATTCACATATCCAAACGAGATAATCAGTTATCATTTGATAAACGATTCTAATCCAACAGTATTCCTGACAATAGTTTTACAGCTACAAAATTTCTTTTTGAAATTGCTTCATCTAGGCTATAATGAAGGAAGATGTAGTTTTATCTTGTATACGATGGAAAAGAAGTCAGAAGTTACAATAGAAGGAAATTCGCATCGTTTCGTGCCAGAATACTTCCTCATCGAATACTTCTATTCAAACATAGGTCTGCTTCAGTGTGAATTGTTTCATCAGCCACAACTAGACATTTGATTGACTTGAGAAGGCGGCAATTATGACTTTGCATGAAAAGCGACATTCAAACGGTTTTATTGCTAGAATTTGAGAGATCACAGATAAACAATGGCAAGGTTGTCGAAAGAAAGGGAACGTCATAAAACAGTTCCACACAATCATACCCCGTAAAACAATATCTGGCCAGGATCTACCACAGCTTCCCTTCTTATAAAACAATGCAGTTTAAATATACACTAAACATTGTTGTCTGCAGTAGAATAATCGTTTACAAGGCGTTGCGAATAGTTCAGTAATTAAGTCAGATATTTACATTCGTCCAACAACAGACACAGACGCAGAGGCAAAGTAGTAGAAGCAGCATGCGGAAAATCACATGCCTGATAATTTCCTTGTCCTGAGGGCCTCCGGAATTGTCATCCGTGTTAGCAAACCATGACCGCAGACATTTTCACAAATTCATTCACTAGAGTCTCGACCAAGACACTCAAGTTAGCCCTAGCGGTATAGGGTTTAGAAAGCTATCATCCCATTTTAAGGGTCGCCGATTTGAGTCCGTCCTCGCACATGGGTAGTTTTAAAGGAGTGTAGTGTTCATATTGTGTTGGCATCACTATAGTGTGCCACATTACCTCTGCAAAACCTGACACAATAGTAAAAAAAATACAAACTGAATCAGGCTGAATGGTCACAGAAAACGAAGGTCGCAAAGTATTCAAATCAACAGATGGAGGCAGATCAATTTTAAAAAACGTGCACCTCCAGTTTTTAAGAAATAGCTCCATTATTACGGAATAATAAATTAGTTCATTTGATAGTAAAATAGTACGAGTAGAACATTTACTAGATGCAATGACAGAACTGACAGTATAATGTAGTCGAGGAGTAATTGCCGAAATTTGTATTAAGTAATATATATTAGTTCAACGTCATTTTTCAACATTTTCACCGGTCCTCTAAATATGATAACGTAACTTTAATAATGTTTTATATGAAGTTGAGTTGTTTCTATTATTTTCGGCAAATGGCTTTCGCTGTGTTTATAGATGCTCGTGATTCGAAAAAGGACGTATTTCGAGTACAGATGAGTACACACACACCTTATTTGAGCTATCTCTACTGAACAAGTATTCTTCGCTTCCTCAGAGCCACTGGTAAATAAACACTTCCTCGAAACGTTTGTTACATCGGTTACTTCCTCCTTGCCTCTGACCTGCAATTTCCTCGAGTGAATTCTTCTTATACACTCCTGGAAATTGAAATAAGAACACATTGACGCCGGTGTGTAAGACCCACCATACTTGCTCCGGACACTACTATAGGGCTGTACAAGCAATGATCAAACGCACGGCACAGCGGACACACCAGGAGCAGCAGTGTTGGCCGTCGAAGGGCGCTAGCTGCGCAGCGGTTGGGCACCGCCACAGTCAGTGTCAGCCAGTTTGCCGTGACATACGGAGCTCCATCTCAGTCTTTAACACAGGTAGCATGCCGCGACAGCGTGTACGTGAACCGTATGTGCAGTTGAAGGACTTTGAGCGAGGGCGTATAGTGGGCAATGGGCATGCGGGAGGCCGGGTGGACGTACCGCTGAATTGCTCAACATGTGGGGCGCGAGGTCTCCACAGTACATCGATGTTGTCGCCAGTGGTCGGCGGAAGGTGCACGTGCCCGTCGACCTGGGTCCGGAAAGCAGCGACGCACGGACGCACGCCAAGACCGTCGCATCCTACGCAGTGTCGTAGGGGACCGCACCGCCACTTCCCGGCAAATTAGGGACACTGTTGCTCCTGGGGTATCAGAGAGGACCATTCGCAACCGTCTCCATGAAGCTGGGCTACGGTCCCGCGCACCGTTAGGTCGTCTTCCGCTCACTCCCCAACATCGTGCAGCCCGCCTCCAGTGGTGTCGCGACAGACGTGTATGGAGGGACGAATGGAGACGTGTCGTCTTCAGTGATAAGAGTCGCTTCTGCCTTGGTGCCAATGATGGTCGTATGCGTGTTTGGCGCCGTGCAGGTGAGCGCCACAATCAGGACTGCATACGACCGAGGCACACAGGGCCAACACCCGGCATCATGGTGTGGGGAGCGATCTCCTACACTGGCCGTACACCTCTGGTGATCGTCGAGGGTACACTGAACAGTGCACGGTACATTCAAACCGTCATCGAACCCATCGTTCTACCATTCCTAGACCGGCAAGGGAACATGCTGTTCCAACAGGACAATGCACGTCCACATGTATCCCGTGCCACCCAACGTGCTCTAGAAGGTGTAAGTCAACTACCCTGGCCAGCGAGATCTCCGGATCTGTCCCCCATTGGGACTGGATGAAACGTCGTGTCACGCGGTCTGCACGTCCAGCACGAACGCTGGTCCAGCTGAGGCGCCAGGTGGAAATGGCTTGGCATGCCTTTCCACAGGACTACATCCAGCACCTCTACGATCGTCTCCATGGGAGAATTGCAGCCTGCATTGCTGCGAAAGGAGGATATACACGGTACTAGTGCCGACATTGTGCATGCTCTGTTGCCTGTGTCTATGTGCCTATGGTTCTGTCTGTGTGATCATGTGTTGTATCTGACCCCAGGAATGTGTATATAAAGTTTCCCATTCCTGGGACAATGACTTCACGGTGTTCTTATTTCAATTTCAAGGAGTGTATAATAACCACATGTAGTGTTAAAGATATCACGTCCTACAAACTCAACTGAAATTAAATACTCCTCCGTGTCTACTAAAGAACTTCACTATAGTCCGCCTACTTTCCAAATTTTGTATCTTATTATCCTTAAACTCTTATTAGCACGCAGCCATGTTGCTAGCTCGCACCAAATAAAAAATATTTTTTGACAAGCGGGGTGGATCTGTGAGAGATTTTTGAAGGCGGCTTTTGCCTTTTGGTTCAATAACATTGTCTTAAATATTTAATGGCATTCCCGTGATAGCCATTCATCATTCTGTGAACTGACGTATTTCCAAATGTTTTTGCTCTACAAGTGAAAGACGACACGAGACATACTAAACACTTATTTTAACTCCCATGCCCCAGGCCGGAATCGCACCAGTGAGCGACAGTTCCGGTAAAGCTCCAGGACACGGATTCAAATCTTCGTCCATCCATCCGGATTTCGATCTTGTATGATTAATGGAAATCATCTCGTGAGTGTCGAGATGGTTCCGTAAAAAAACCTATGGCTGAGTTCCTTCCCGATCGATGCCCCCAGTCCTTTTTCTCCCTCTAATGATTTCGACATCGACCAGACCTAAGGAAAAAACACCATACTGGCGACTCTTCACATGTGGAAGAAACACTCGAGTCCCTCCGCTACCGTAGTCGACGGTTGAATAAGATAAATCCAACAAGGAGTACGTTCAAAACGCACCTCAGAGATGTAATATTTTTATTTGAGAATTTTTTGTGATGAAATCGTGGTGGCAAGTGCTTTTGTTTTAATCGACATTGATATTGGCATTTTTTTTTTAAGTTTTAATTATTTTCCTTTTGGCATTACAACGCATACATCGAGGTAATTTGAAGCAAGAAAGGACTGGGGAAAAGACGGGGATGGATTCGGCCAAGGTCTTTTGATGGCACCTTCCAGGCATTCGCAAGCATTTAATGCAACAGAGAAAATAAGTAAAGAAAACAACAGCTTAAACCTTAAATTAATTCAGTACCATAATTTTTAAAATTGTTATACTTCTGTTACAGACACTAATATTAAAATTAAAACTGGAGTAAAAAATTGCTATCTTATTGGACTGAATGGTACGCTTGTCTTATAAACTTCTGTGTAGTATTTTATATAGGATGCTAAAAATAAAACAAGAGGATAAAAAAAATGCTTCCACAGAGTCTCGCGCCAGCTCCCACGCCTTATTTTACTACTCTGTCGGTTTTCCTACTACGCCACCACCGACGAACGGTTGGAAGTTCCTTCTTCGATTGAGACTTGCACTCTGCCCAGATATCTTTGGTGACGGGGAGAGGAGGAAGGGAAAAATGATGTTTGGAAACGGATCAGGATGTAATACAGGGATAAGATCGCTGAATGCCGGCAAAGAGGTGTGGCAGAATAGTTATGGAGAAGTAAAAAAAATACACTGTGTTAGCTTTCAGTGTCTTGTTCAGCCTCGCTCCTCATCGATAACAACACGGATTTTACTGTTCATGGAATTAATGAGGCGTGACATATAACCACGATTTTCGGCCAGTTCTTTCCATGCGTCATAAATACCACCGGGTCGTCGGCACATCCCCCTTTTCTTTTATAATTCTGACCATTTCTGCCCAAATATTTTCTGTGTTTCAGCGCTCTTGGGTGATCAATCAATTTGCAGCATTTCTGGGCGTTAGAGGAATCCCCTCTGATCTAGACGGGACTGGTGGACTGGTGACCAGTCATGCTGGAACATGATATCCCCTTCCGGAAATCTCTGCCTCACAGATGGCAACATCGCGTTCTCCAGAAGTAGATATATAGGCTGCGGAATTATTATTATTATTTTTTTTTTTTTTTTTTTTTTTAATTAATGGCTTTTGGCAGCTGTGGCCATACAGCCAGCTCAATGTGTTATATATTAAACCTTCCAGTGAATCAGTTAAATTCAGTGATTATATAGTCTTCAAAGTGTGGACGCCACAAGACGGACAGGACACACACACAGACAGACACACAACACTTAACATCCATGCCCGCGGCCGGATTCGAACCGGCGACCTTCGGCGCGTGGAGCTAGCACTCTAGCCCCTACGCTACCGGGGCCGGCAGCTGCGGAATTAAGACGGCCATCCACCTCCCACAACACACCGCAACCTGCAGCAGAAATCCACGCCCAGACGGTAACAGAAGCTCTACCACTTTTACGGTTGTGGTGAATGTAGCGTTGGTCAAATCTTGCTTCACGTGGGTGGTACACCACCACATTACCCGCAGATCCCTTCGTAAACACCTTCTCGTCACTGAAGACGACATGTCTCCATTAATCAGGACACCTGGCAGCATTATCAGATGCGAAGATTAGGCCATTCCTTAATCGCATCACGTCTGGCTTGCAAACCTTTTTCTCGTAAGCTCCTTGTGGTTGTTTTAGTGCTTATGTCGAGCCTTAAGTTATTCCACAACTACCATGCACTTACAAACGGAGAGTTAAGGCAAAGTCTAACAGTTTTTCGATCCTGGTCAGTTGTTGTTTTTCGTCGAGCAGCTGTCTGTGTTGAGCCGCTCTGAGACATTTCTTTCGTCTTCATATCTCCGTATCCACCTTGCCACGGCGGATTTGTGCATCCCCAAGGTTGTAGCTACTGAACTGTTTGAATGCCCTTCTTCATGTACTGCCCCCCCTATCAGCGTCACTTCAGCGATTCATTTTCGTTGTTGCAACGGAACACACTGTGGCAGATTGTAGTTTGAAAACAAGTGGCGCAGAGGACGAGGAAGTATTCTGACGCAAACGATGCCTGTTTCCTTGTATTACGACTTCGCGAATCGTTTGCCATAGTACCCAAGATAGAATTGCATCTTCATTCATTAGTCTTGACGAATAAATACGCAATTGAAATTTTGGAACCATTCAATTTTTCCGACATGAATTTGGGATTTTTACATATTGATAATGGCACATTATTTCATATTGATGTGTGAATAGATGTTAAACACTAGGTGACGTGATGCGATGCAAATTCATACAGCAAGAATTGACTATGAACCCTAAACGCACCTAGCAACTCAGAATGTTTTTGAGTTATACAAATTAAATCCTTCAGAAGTCGATGAAACATCTGCTCTTCGTGTAGCATCACATATTTGTGAATACGACATTTCGAATTCAAAGGATCATATTTGCTCTATATTTCAATTTTAGCTTTTGCGGTTATGTTAGTGCCGATCGATGGTACTGAGGAATTTATATTTCTCTCTGAAAACCACAAATTCGATCTTGTGTTACTTGCCTCTGTTTTGTGCTTAAGGCTTTCGCCTCGTTTACATCTAGGTCTTTAGAGATGGGAGTGGATTGGAGACGAAAACGGGAAGGAATTCGGTCATTGCCTTTGAATGAACCCTCCCAGCGTTCGTCTCGACTGATTTTGTGAAACCATGGAAAACTGAAATCGGGATACCCGAAGAGGGAATTGAGCCTGCTTCATAATTATTCTCACAATGAAGCCTACCGTGAAAGTTTATACTAGGAAAGACAGCAATGAGAAAAGATTTATATTAGCTAGTCAAACAATTAGCGATGTTCGCTAACTTCACATGCAGCTGAAATTTCTAAATCCTTTTGTGTGTGTATTGGAGAAATATAGGTGATTTCTTTTTAAAGTCGAATATTATGGATTCATAAAAGGTGAATCATACTTATCTGAAAACTAGCATCTACGTGCCTGTGGTTGCTATGTGGAACATCTGACTAAACGTAATTCTGAAATCCTGTAGTGGATCGAACATTTCCGCGTCTTAGAAAACAACTATGACAAGATTACTTTATGTTATTGTTCAGAAAACGATCGTTCGTAACGTATATATTTTCTGTTCTTCCTATGATGATTTCCTCTCTTGAGCTGTGTTCAGATACTACGTTCAGGGATAAACACAGAGCAGGTAAATAAAGTTAATGAAAATCACTCCCGGAAGTAGCTGAAGCAACTTGCATTTATCATCTGTATTAGCCATCGTGATTGCAATCACGTTTCCCATTCTTTTACCAGAGAACAGACCAAAATATTTAAATCTAAAGATCGAAGCATCTCTTTTTTTTTTTTAATGCACAGTCACTACACAATATTATTGAATTAATTACATCATGCAAATAGTACGTTATAGAACATTTTCAAGATGCTTTGAGAGCATTTTGAAAGTAGAAATGCAGAAAGATTAATTTTCTAAAATAATTTTAATGACGAATACATAATTATGAATAAAGCGTTGAGTTACAACACTTTCATCCTTTCTCTTTCTATGGTCTCGTAACTGCAAAACAGTATCATGTGTAGCCTTATTATTCATTTTCGGCATAATGCCTGTCGGCGTCTCTGCAGGTGATTTTGTTTTTAAAAGAAGATACGTCGGGTCATATTCACAAACGACGTCAAATTTGGGTTCGCTAATATTGGGTTTCCGTCTCATATTATTTCGGAGTTTCAACTTTTGTTTGTGTTTAGCTTCCTTTACCCACAACATGTTCCTTTACATTGATAAAACAATCTCCTGAATTTACTAATAAAAATTATGATTTGGAGGAGTATCAATAGCTTTTGTCTTTAAGCTTGGTAACTGACAGTAATTTGGCGACATTTTTAAGCTTTGTATCTTTTTTGTTTTGCTTTTGGTTTTATGCCTTGTCGACATCGGGGTGGTTAGAACCGGTAAGGACTCGGGAGTGAGCAACGGGAAGTAATTCAGGCCGTGGTATTTTTTGACGATAATCACCCAGGCATTCGCCTGAAGTGATTTTGGGGAAGCCATCGAAAACCCAAATCTGAATGACCGGACGGGGATTCGAACCCACGTCCTCCCGGAAGCCACCTCACAGTGTTACCAATAACCCACCACATTGAGTTATGCTTCTTCTTCTTGTTCTCTTTCGACGCCAATGTGATTTGAATCCTGAGAGTATTGGAAAGTAGAATCGGGAAATAATTTCAGCCACGGCTTTTTGAAGCAACTTTTTCGGTGTTCAGCTGGAGAGATTTACGGAAACCATGCCAAACTGAAATTGGATGTCCTACGGGGCTTGAATCCAGCGTTCTGCCGAATGCCAGGCAAAATTGTTAACCATAACCCATCTGGTTTGGAAGGCGAGAAGTATCAGTGCTAGCGAGAAACAAAGGAAGGCATGAAAGGTTTCCCACTTCCAATTTTTCAGCTTTAAAACCTGAAACCGCTTATTTACATTGTCGACGGATTTACTGTTATTAATTATTATTATTACCACTGAAACTGTAACTACTGCGATCAAGTTAAACTTACCTTCTAAAAATGTTATGGTGAAAACATAATTAAGGTGTTCTTATTCCGAACTACAGAAGTATGTGGAAATATCTACATAATTTATATTTCGTGATTTAGTTCACCATCTGAGTACTTTCGCAAATACACTTTCTACTTACGCTTGTCACACACAGTTCGATAACGCTGCAGTGCTAGAACGTGTGACTAAATCCATTCAAACTCTGTTATTGGTTTTACAAATTTTTATCCGTGAGTAATTTAGAGATTCGTTTTGGCATTAATCATGTAATTTCGTTTGCTAGCGAATTATCAACTGTTTATTAAAAAAAAAATATGGAGTGGCTATCAAAATTTCTAAAAAAAGCGGTATAATTCCTCTATATCAATCGATTTAATTATTTCATTAGTTATTATGATTAAAATAGTGATACTCGTGATTATTTTAACTGTAGAACTCCAAACTTTGCCTCTGAGCGTTTGCGAGTCTCTCGCGCGCGAGCTCATTTGTTTTTAGTCTTGGGTAAAGTGCTGGGTATGAGAGGTCTATTGTATCATGAATTTAGTGTACCACCTACCAGTTATGCTGTCCCATGTGGCAGTCGTGTCTAGAACGAAGCATAATCGAAAGGCGAGGGGTCTCGCGAATTATGTCCCCGACTGTACAAAGGTTCTCTACTTCTTTTTGCTGAAGCGTTCTATGAAATATCTCTTCAAATTTGAAATCTGTGCCTTTTTATAATTGTACCTATTTCTCCTTTCAATCTTGGCTGCTGATTCACTGATTCCTCTAATATCCATCAGAACTGCTTCATGATCACTTATTCCTTCGGTTACTTGACACCCCACAATGCTATCATTGGGTTTTATTAGGAATATATCCAAAAAATTTTGTCCCCTAGTGTTTTGCTCTATCACTTGTGTAAATCCTCCTTCCCCTTGATAGTATAGATTTCGATGCCTGTGGTTAATTATCAGAGTCATAACATTAAATAAGGAAGTTGTGATAAAAACCACATAAATGATATATTACTAGGAACGTATTTATCGAGTTTCAGTGATTTGTAGAAAGACACAAATCATTTTGAAAATAGCCAAGAATGATACTTATGGTAAACTTAGATTTATTGAAGCATGAAACTGGTATGTTTTTGATTGGTAGTATCTAATTTCTAACTAATATATGCCATAAAGCTAATATATGTCACGCAAATACCTATGAATACCTTTTAATAAAATTTTGGCAAGAAGCTTGTAATGACACTCATTCCAGCCGTGTACAATTACATTAAGTGACACCCAAAGTTTGCGAACGAATTTGAGAGCCTGTAGCTGGCTGCCAGGCAGGTAGTTGTCATCCAAGGACTCGCAAGGAATACAGCTACCAAGGTGTGAGCCTAGTAGAGCACAGACGAACGTTCGAATATTATTCGTGAGTGTGTGCGCCATTCGCGCTCCCGTATGTGACCTGCTGGAAGAGCTTTTCAGACCAAATCTCCGAGGAACAGGTTCGTCGCCAGACCGCGTCGACATTGGAGGATACTTTTACCCGTCCAAGTTACTTGAGGCGGCTACTCTACGTCCGTACAGCGTCGATCACAGTGCCACCGCGAGCTGAGGTGACCACTTTCGCAAGAAGCGCCACCACGGTCCTGCCTACAGCTGTCGTCGCTGAAGCTAACAATACGGTACTGTGAAACCAACGATCTTGTGTGTTAAGTGCATTCATCACTGGCGTCCACTAACCCAGCTATGATCCTGAGAAACAATAATGTGTAAATGACAATTCATACTATCCATAATCTTATCTCTGAATCACGTAAATTAATTAATATAATCCATATGCTTTATCTAATAAATAGTAGTTTAAATGGTGCCTTCATTGTCAATTCATATCCCTATCATTAAATATTAATTGATAAATATATAATGTATAAAATTAACTATCGTTTCTGATGCAGCAATCAGCGTGACACTTCAAGCTTAACTACAGAAGGTAGAAGGTTGACTGCAGAGACGGACTATTCAACAAGATCACGTTTAAAACCGTACGATAAGTTTACGGTTCGAATTCCAGTCTCAACGTTAAGTTGATATAGGTTCTTAAACTAATCTTCTTTTCTCGAATAGCTATTTACTATTTATATGAAACACGTTTGGACACTTTGAGATTGAGATTACACTAATGGTTTCTTTTACCAGGTGGGATTAACAGCTTAGGTCACGACGAACTACCGCCGCCTCCCGAACAATAATGCCACACGGATTTATATTTATCTATTACTTGTAGATCTGTGCACCCATAAAGCAGGACAATAATGAGGAAAAAACCAGAAGTGTATAAGGAATAAAACGGAAATTTCTTTATTACAATTAAAGAAATGAGATATTCAAACGTCACTTACATATAAATCCACGACGCTGCAATAAAATGACCCTGGCTATTATTGCCTCAGGTTCGAATCCCCGTCCCTTATCTACGAAAGAAACTTTCCCACAATCTTGTGCCTGAAATCAAATTTCAGCTCTGATCATTGTCATCTTTTCCCTTCCATGCATTACTCTTAATTGTTACACCAATATCTTTCATACCCTCATCACCAATATGCGCCTATTTCACTCCCATGAATCTCTTCGCCCTCCTCATGTCTTCCAACAAATCCCATTTCAACTCCTTCATCATTTCAGTTACTGATTGTGTTCTACGGTAATTTCCAGAGACAAATCCAGCAGTTCTTCTCTGCGTCCTTTCCAACTCCTGTATTTTACACCCAAAACGTGTGTCCCATACTACACCATCATATCGTCTGACCTAAGTTTTGTAATCCAATTCCGTTATATCCCTGGTACATCTCTTCATTACTCTCTCCAACAAGTGAAGGATTTTGAAACCTCTTCCAATGTATTGAGATTGTTATCAAATTTTATGCCAAGGCATTTACATTTCAATTCTTCAACAAGAAATTCTTTTCCCACTTTATAATCATAATCAACCTATAGTTTCTTATCTGTGTACCTAATAAGCTGACTATTCTTTGCATTTATCATCATCCCATGTTGACACATTAGCTAGATATTCTGTCAAGATCACCCAGCTGTGCTTACAGTCCTCTACCATTGTGATCCAATTATAGAGCATTATGTCATCTGCAAAAAATCTAACTTCTTGGAGTAAACCATCAATACAATCATTTATTAGAATAACGAATAGCAGTGGTCCCAAAACACTACCCTGTGGCACACCCATTTCCACTTCCACTTCCTTTGATACTGCATTTCCTACCATGACTTTTGTTCTCTACCTTTAAGAATTTTTCTACCAAGAATATCACTTTTTCACGCACGTCAATGGTTTTTTCCTTATTTAACACCATTTTAAGGCTCACTCTGTCAAAGGCCTTTGAAAGGTCTAGTGCAAAACTATCAATTTGACCTCCCTTACCCATTTCATCCGAAATACCTTGCATATTCCTACTAACGAGATTCACATGAATATCCTTGCCTAAAGCCATGTTGCCGACTTGAAAACCACTTACGCTGCTCACACATATTTCTAATGTGGTTGCTTATCAATCTCTCCATTAATTTACCTGCCACTAATGTCAAACTGATTGGTCTAAAATTCTCACCCCTCCTTTATGTACCGGCACTACTATCGCACTTTTCCAGTCCTCTGGTAAACAGCAAGTATCCAGACTCAATTTAAAGATAAACATATAAAGATAAAGTATAAAGTATTAAGACATGTATAGTAACATAATCTACATCTGCCATTTATGCTTTTTCAACTTTCTTAGTTCCTTCATGATATCTTCAGGATGAATTTAAATTTTTTTAGTCTGCTAATTCATAATTGTGGAGATGAGCTCGTTCTCCGATTTACAAGCTCCCATTCCTGAATCATTGTACCTGATGGTCTCACTAAACAAGTTGCATAAAATCTCTTCCTTTTTCAAATCCCCAGTAACTTCTTCTCCATCCTTACCTATAATTGTCCCAACATCCTCCCCTCACCTCGATTTTCTAGCATAGCCATAGAAATTTCTACATGCAGCCATAATATCCTTCACAAATCCATCTTTAGCCACCTTCTTTGCTATTATTTCCTTGTTTAGTTTGTTTCAAGTGTTGTCTACTGTCTTGCTTGCTGTTAATTCTGTTATGTTCTCTTCTTACCAACATCTTTAACCGACTCAACTCCCTATTCTAGTATGTGGGCTCTGTACTTTTCTTTATTTTCTGTTGTGGATTATTTATTTCTGCCCCATTTTTATTATCTCCATTAACTCTTCCCACTTCGACTCCACTGTATTGTGCAATCCTTCCATTTGCTGAAAACTTCCTTTAAATGTCTCTTCAATTTCAAAATCTATGGTTTTTATAACTGTAGCCTATTTCCTCCTTCAATATTTGCCACTGGTTTACTGAATCCTCTAATGTATATAAGATCTTCTTCATGATCACCTATTCCTTCAGTTACTTTACACCCCACAACGTAACCATCAGGCTTTATTAGGAATACATCCAACATGTTTCATCCCCTTGTGTTTTACTTTATTACTTGTGTAAAACCTCCTTCCCTCATTAAGGTATTTTAAAATCTCTTCTCCCTTGTGTTATTAATCTTATCTCTTACCCAACTGACATCTGATAAATTTAAATCCTCATCAATAATTACCATTCTACTCTTACTTCTGAACTGAGTATGAATTTAGTTTCTCCCCAAGAACTTCATATTCATCATTCATTATTCCACTACGGTAGGGAGCCAATACCATTATTTATTTTTTTTTTTTATTTTTTTTTTTTTTTTTTATTTTTTTGGTAACCCCAGAAATCTACCCTCATTAGCAAGATGTATAAACACCAGTGAACTGTAGTAGTTTTTGCTAACCACTATGAAAACCCCTCCACCAATTGCTCCTCTATCTCTACGTTCACTCTGTAACAATCAGGAAAAACTCAGTGCCTTGAACTTCTTCTTTTAACCTAATCCCCGCCCCTATAATTACTTGTAGTTTATGAATCTCTCTTAAGTTTGCAAATTCTAATACTTTGTTCACTATACTTCTACAGATCACCAGTAACTCGCTTAATACTGGTTCTGAGATATTTTCAATATTGGTCTTCTCTTTCACAATCAGTTTCAGAAGCATCATCTATTTCTTTAGCATTTGTGAGTTTTCCCATCGATGATCTACAATCGGTATACCTTTAATAATTTATCTTTATCCCTTCTCCAGGAACCCCAAACCTAAAAAATGCACAGTCCTGACCCCATGATCCCTTACAACCTTAGCCAACAATTCGAGAAAGTATCCGCTTGTCCCTTTTATTTAGGTGCAGGCCACACCTAGTGAAACCCCACCTACCAATAGTGTCAACAAACACAACCACCAAGACAGAATTAATGCTTTCTCAAGTAACACCTTCTTTTCCATATTTACCCGCCTGATAGCGTGGTTCAACTTTGACCAGTGTTGGCTATTCAGGACCTTCATGAGTTCAAACCCGTTACAGTGTGCCTTCCTCTCCACCTTCCTCATGTCGCTCTCTATTGTGTAACTCGCGTTTCTATCAATAGTATTACCCGCACCTACCACTATCACTACTCTATCGTCCTTAGTGAAACTCCTACAACGTGAACTTATATCCACTATTAACTGACCTAATGTTGCACTTGGTAACCTGAGCCAAACCAAAGAACTGATGCCTTGTACGTTTCTTAGAAGAAGACACGTTTCGGAACGCCTCTGTTGGAAGACCAGCGAATCGAAGAGCTTGTTAAAAACTTTTATAAATTTTAAATTGTATGTTTCTTGAGTAGAAACAACGGAGATCGTAGACGCCCCGCCAAAAGCTCCCATTGGCTGAAATTTTCCGGGCCAGCTAAAATATCGGGGACTGTAAGTTTTCGGCGGGAGCAACAAGCGAGGGAAAGACACACTGTTTCTGGTCGTCGAACGACACTCAGCGGCGCAACCCCAGAGATTGCAGGGAGCCAGCTCGTCAGGCAGCCACCACCAGCTTATCCAGGGGTCGCTTGTGTTCTTCACGCATTATGCTGCGGTAAAGAACTCCGGTGATGTATAGACGCTCTTATTTCATTCAACCCTAGGCAACTCTCTGAGATTTGAATCATACTCTGAATTGTTCGCTAAAGGCCTCATTTTGTAACCTTAAATATTCAGTTCTATTCAATAAATTAATCTATTTTATATTCAAAGAACATAATGTATGTGTAGTAAATCCTGCTTTCGATTACTTCCTTCCAATGTACCAGTATGTCATTTGACCGCATAAAGAGATGTGTTTTGATAGTAATTTCTAAAGTAGGTACTATTGCTTTGATGAAAAGTATTTTAGAAATGGGATGTCGCTTCTCTCGGATAAAGAACACTTCCATTCTTGGCGCCTATCAGGGATTAATTCTACTAATTATGTTATTAATTAATGTATATAAGTAATTTATCAGTTTTAATGACTTCTCCAAAAGTAGACACCACAAGCTACACGAAATACCTTCACTTTTTTGCGATACTCATACAACTTTATTTTATTTCTTATTTAACCTTAACAATGTACAAAATGAATGCTGTGTATTTATTGAAATACATGTCTAAAACCTTGACAGTGTTTTAAAATTTTTATCCCACACATGTTACTTTGTTCTTAACTTGTACAGAATTAACTCAAGACTTTAGTCCTTCTAGATTTCAAAATATCACACTGTACATCTGTTAAAACCCACCAAATACTAGCAATAAAGCCGTGAACAAACTATAGTTGAGCAATAATTGGATTGTGCTGTATTTAAGAAATAATAAATTTATCAATGACTGGAAGAAGTCATTGGTAGCTGGAGACATTGAAAGCGCTAATGAGAGAGCCTTGTAATAAGCGGAGGAGAACGCTGGCCGTGGTCAGGTAATCAGCAATAGACAAAAGACGAGCGCCCCATTCTGCTTCCCTCGGACAAGGTTTTAATTCAAACGCAAAGACCCATCGACTCGCCGTTTTTGGAGCTTCTGCTTTTAATTTGCCAGACTTCTGAAATATTCGTTGTGCAGTCGTTACGCCACAAGTTTCACTAACCGAGAAAAAAAACCTTCAGAAATAAGTAAGAAAAATGAGCGAAATGCTGAATCCAGACCGTTCAGCTGAAAAAAGGTTTTCTACTTTCGTCTAAACATGTGCTCGTCGCTTGTATTCACGTCTGTTGTAATCCATCTCTTCTAGAGTACAGAACTGCCCGCCTCTGTCGTTACAGCAAGCTTTAATTGATGCTACATCTTTGCAAAACACAGTTTATTGCACCAATTATGTATAAACAACAGGATCCGAAACAGCTAAAATATCTGATGAGTGCTATAATTACAACGCAATGTGACAGCTGAAAATGCAGAAAAAAAGTGGTCGAACAACAATGGAAAATCGAAGAAAGTTTAGTGCATACATTTGGATTGCAGGGAAATTCTTTATGAGCCAAACCAGGCTGTTTCGCCACGTTAAGAGACCAACATGCTTCAAACAGGAACATATTGTCTCATGTGATTATTTCTTGGTATCTATAGCAGCTGGAAAAGCAGATAATTTATAATTATAATATCTAGGTAAACCTGTCAGTGGAATGCGATTGTCACCAGCTTTTCGTAATACACTGTCTGCCAAAAAGCAAAAAAAAAAAAAAAAAAGTAAAGCACGCAGTAGGAGAAATGAAATGAAACTTCACTATTTGAGAGGATGTAACATATTATTTATAAAATCAAGTCAAATGTGT